>CAUYRT010076625.1:0-24287 GCA_963574885.1 Lepilemur ruficaudatus
GACAGAGTAGATTTTTGAATGTAACAAGATAAGTCAACTTGAGTGGTAATATATTTTGGGAAATCAGCTCACTACAAATTGTGACTGTAAACATTGTACTGTAAATGCTTTGTAGTTTTCCCCCAATTAAAAAAAAAAAGGGAGTACATTTAAGTCTAACTGTGCTTTATTCAGGACCTGTGGCATTCTTTTGGAGATATATATTAAACCTTAATAATGTTTTTCAATATTGTTAGCTAATGTTAATTGACCACTTATTGTCAAGTTCTTTCTTACATATTTAACATGGGGAATAGGGACTATTTTTCTAGAAATTTTATAGGCAGTGAAATTGAGACTCAGATATCAGGTGACTTATCCAAGGTCACACAAGTAATAAGTGATGGAGTCCGAATTTGGAACCAGATCTGTCTTATTCTAGTATCTTTCCCCTTAACCACTTCACTAGCCTGACTTTTTTAACGGGCAATATTACAAAACTTTTTTTTTATTTGTGCAAATGTATGGGGTACATGAGAAATTTTGTTGCATGTATATAATGTGTAGTAATCAAGTCAGGGTATTTGGGATGTCTATCACCCAAATACAATACATTTTTGTTAAGTATAATCACTCTGCTATCAAACTTTGAATTTATGCCTCCTATCTTACTGTACGTTTGTACCCTTTAACCCACTTCTTGGTCATCCTCCCTTCTCCCTCTACTGACACTTGCCAGTCTCTGTTATCTGTTTTTCCATTCTCTACCTCCATGTGTTCACATTTTGTACGTCCCACAGATAAGTGAGAGCATGCAATATTTGTCTTTTTGTGCCTGGCTTATTTCACTTAAGATAATGACCTTCAGTTCCATCCAAGTTGCTGCAAAAGACATAATTTCATTATTTTTATGACTGAATAGTATCCCATTGTGTATATATACCAATTTTATTTATCCATTCATCTGCTGATGGACACTTAGGTTGATTATATATCTTTCCTATTGTGAATAATGCATTAAACATGCTAGTGCAGGTATCTTTTACTGTTTAATACCAAGATGCAGAAACAGAAAACAATCTTTCTCTGAAGCCAGATGCCAAGCTCCAGGAGTAGTGTCTGGGCCTAAAGGCTATTCCAAAATCTTTCTACTGGCTGGTCTTCTACACATAAGATGATCAGGTTATAGTCAAAGATTGGTAGCATTTTAGGGTTGCCATGTTAAATCAATTGAACGACATATTATGAGCACCTACTTTTGCTAGGAACTGTTTTAGTCATCTAGAGATGTCAATAATACAGTTGTCATTCTCAAGGAGTTCACAGATTGTCTAAGAAGACAGACATTGATAATTAACAAGTACTTGTTGAATGAAGTGTTGGGAATACTACAGTGGCTGAGAAAAACATAGGATCTATGGTCCTAAATCTTGAAGTACGGTTGCTGAGGCAAACATGTAGACAGATAATGAAAGTACTGGATGATAAATAAGTAATAGAAGCGGGCATAAAGTGAATAATTAGCAATTTGGCAGGTAGACAAGGTGGGGAAGAACATTTCTGGCAGGAAAACCTAGAATGTAGAAAGTCACGGAGATTTAAAATAGTTTGTTGTGTTAAGGGATTTATAGGTAGTTTCGTACTGCTAGAGGTTTAAAGAGGTGGCAGGAAATGTACCTGGACATATAGACAGGGGGACCCAACGAGTGATTTGTTTTCATTTAACCTGCATTTATCGAGTATCATTTGCACAGGACAGTGGAGTATGATCTGTGGGAGGCATGAGAAATAGAAGAAATTGCAGAAGAACCTTACTTTTGAGGTGATAGTCTCAAGTAGGGCACACAAGCAAGTGCATGCATATGTGGTCCCAATTGAATATCTGAGTTCTAATGGTATATGACTAAGAGTGTGATCAGTAGGGAAGGCAATTTTTCAATTGCACATTGAAAGGAAAAGGGTGTTCCAGTTAGGATAAGCCCAGTAGTTTTCAAATTGTGAGCCTCAGACTTCTTGAGAGGAGGAAGAACATTGCATTATTTCAAAGGGCCAAGGGTGTATTTGAGGACTAATCACTTTCTGTGGACTGAATAAGTAACATCTATGGTATCTTTATGTGCTACTGTTGATCAAATAAATGCATGTTGCTTCTGTGATTAATAGAGTATAAATTGAAGTGAAAACATTACTCAATTCAACCACTATTTATCAGCATAGATGTTCTCAATTAACTGCTATCGTGAGGCATAGAATAGTTCCACAAACATGCTGTTGTTAGAGATCTTTAGATTTCTAAATCATTGGAAACCACAGGTTTTTGGGGAGCAAAAAATGAAAATGCTTTCTCCATATAATCGTTCTGTGTGACTCTCCAATGGACACTGGCCTGATAATGAGATATGTGGAAGAGATGATTGTTGGAAAAATGTCTATTGTAGCAGCATGGATGGCTCGTCATAGAAAATATCTCAGAGGGTAGAGCTTTCATGACCAAGTTAACCTTAAGCAAACATAAAAGGGAGAATAGCATGTGTTTTTCAAAAGGTAATATTTTCTTGGCAAATTAAAGAAAGAGATGCAAAAAGTCTTCCATGAACTAAAGAGAAGGTGAAATTCCAAGCAGAGAAGAATGGGATCGTAATTTGTAGAGGCCATGATAGGCTGATAGCAAGGCTCAGATGTTTTTAACGGTAAGTTATTTTTTCAAGGTTTCCTCCAACTCCCACTCCCATAGAGAAATGCTCAGAGGGAAAAATAATGAAAAGCCCCAGGGCTCCTTTTTCTCCAAATTGCAAATTGGGAGATAAAGGGAATGAGAGAATTAGGATAAGCATGCTTTCTCAGGCTCTTGGACTTTTTAAGTTATAATTTGGGTGAGGTGATAAGTTGATTTGTAAAGGGGCTTTCCTGAGTTGGATAGAAAATTTATCCTTGCCTTACTTTTTCCTCTCTTTTCCTGGTCTCTCGTATTTACCTCACTTTATGCCATACCTCTTTTTCTGTTTTTATCCCTATCTTTTTTCCTCCTCTACTTTTGTTTTCTCTCTTACCATCTTCTTTCTTTATTTCATTTTTATAGGAGTGTTAAAAAAGTCTTTTTCTGTCTCTCTGTCTCTCTTTATCATGGCTAAGGACTTGGAAAATGACTTAGAGAAAAGAGAGTAATCTTTTCAGTTATTTTCATTGCAACCTCAGAGAAATGTCACAGTCACCTCATGTACCAAGTAGAAGAATTTTGGACATAAGACTAAGTTGCACTCTTTAAAATTTAGATAAAATTATGTCAGGGAGGTCTATCCTATATTCTGTTGGAAGTTCATTGCTCTCCCTTTTTTTCCTATAAATTAAAAGGGATCTCATTTTATTATAACTTCTAGTTCTGAGATTTTGTATCCATTGAGTTCTTTTCTCACTGGCCTCTTTCTCCCTCCACTGTTCTCTTTTTCTTTTGTTTTGTGCCAGCCCAGAATTGGGAATTTAGTCACATTTCTTTGATTTTCACAACAAATACCCACCCATGGAAGCCTTTTGTGTTTGGGGAAATGGAGGAGGTTTATTTCACAGCATCACAAATATCCTTTTTCCTCTGTCCTGCACCACAAACTCTTATTCAATTCTTATGCAGAGAAGTTAAACTTGCTCTATTTTAAGCTTTTTCCCCCTTTCTACTCCAGGTTCTCCTGGTCTCACCTTTTATACCCAATTGACTGTCAAGTTATTTTGTTAAAAATATTATTGCTCCTTCTTTGAGGAAATCTGTCCAGTTATTAAAATAAAATTTTCACCCTGATACAATAATAGATGAAAGGATACTTTTTTCCTGGGAGTTCTGCAAAGCCCCCTCAGGAGCCACTAAGGGATGGGGAGAAAAGGGAGGCCCAGGCAGCAGGGTTCCGTGTATCCGCAGCCCTACTTCAACCAGACAAGCTTCACTTTCATCTCTCTTACATATTTGATTTCATGACCATTTGAGGTAAAAAAAAAAGTTTCCATTCCTAAAATAAAATTTGAAAACCACTGCTTTAACAGATGAAACTTGTTAGCTCTAAAAGATTATATGAACTGGAGATATATAAATATGTTTCAAGAGAAGAAAAGAACACCAAAGATGTGAGATCTACAAGATTCATTGGAAATGATTCAGGGCAAATTAGGATCATGCCAAATCTCCAAGGCTGACAAAAATGATGACAGTCAGAACCTTTGCTGGCTACATTCTTGGTAAAATGGACTCTGGGGCATGATGGCATTTCTGGGAAGAGAGGTCCTTTCTGTTTATGGTAGACTTTGGAGTACTCCTATATAGTGTTTGGGTCAGGAAGCCTTGGTAAAGGGGAAATTAAAGATAGAACTATGCTCCGGAAGCCCAGCTCTTAGTTTCCTAAGTTTATTTTCCCCCTGGGTATGAATGATAAAGAGTGTGGCTTTTGAGTTCAGGATAATTTTAGTATTTGATGCCATTCTAAATTCTTTCCTTGCTTCAAATACTCCCCTGATTTTGCCTGTGCCTGATAATGTGAGAAACAACTCCAGCTGCTTCTCAGATTGATTGGTTTGATATATACTGCTGTAATTTAAGAAAAATAAAATTCTATGAATTATGCATTTCTTTTTCTGATTAACTATTGTGGTTAATTAAAAATAACTGGTGAATTTCCTGGAGCTTAACAAAATTCTGTGGCATTTTGGCTTGTTCTTCAAATTGAGGTCAGTTGTGCACATCTTATTTCATTTGTAGACTATCATCTCTTTTAAGGTAGGAGTTCTGAAGGCATATGACTAAGGGTGTGATCACTAGAGAAGGTAATTTTACAACTGCACATTGGGGGGAAAAGGCTGTTCTGGTTAGGACAAGATTGTGTTTGATTTATCTTTGTGTCCTCCCCAGTACTGGACAGGTAATAGGTATGCAGAAGTAATTGAATTGGTGCCAAAGTAGACCATGGGCCGCTATTGTATTTTGTGTTTAAAAAAAGGGTGTCTTGTTGAAAATAAGTTGATATTGGTAGGGACTAAAGAGAAAGGAAACTGACAATTTTATAAATTTATGATGTGCTATGCATTGTTTTTGGAATCTTGTCTATGTATTCTCATTTATTATGCTTATATACTAATGTGTTTGGTTTCATGATAGGTGTTTGAGTCTTCTTTGCCATAGTGTTGGATTCTTGTCCAATCTAACAAGTAGACTGTATGATTCAAAAAATCCTATTTGCCTTCGCTGCTATGACCTTAATCATCAGGACTCTTTTATGGGCTATGGCTCGAGAGATACAACTTCCTCTCAGTCCTCAATAGTGAATTTAGGTACCACCCTCTCTGGCTATTTTCATTGGGTTTAAGATCTAATTTACTGTAGGTATGAGGCTATCACAGGGCACAGAGTGTTAAAGAGGAAGGAAATTAAACATAAAGATAACCTTGGTTCTATAGACTTGAAATAGCCTTCAAAGATAGCCCCTTCTGACCCATATCCTTCCCTTCTTGGGTGTCTTAAAAGTCTTCACTTCTTAGTTCCTATAGCGGTATTCATACCCTAGATCAGGTTAGCAGTTACCTTGCCATTGAAGGAATTGGTGACTCTATCTGGCCCCCTAATTCCTTTGCCAGCTTGTGGAAAACAACATGTCAAGCTTAGGGCTCTTGACCTTTATGGCAATATCACTTTATAGTTCTCAGCATTACAGAATGCTTGTTTTGGTGTTAGCCTCCTCCCTTTTACTTTGTCTTCCTTCTATATAGAGGTATGAGCTCCTTTTATCTTTTGTCCTGCTAGCTCTTGGCAGCCCTTCAATCCAATTGCTCTAATTAACATGCAACACTACTTGTTTACTTCTCTAAATAGTTCCATATAAATCACAGAATTGTGAGAAGGTCACATATTGAACAGAAGGCTAGCCAAGAGGACCTAGACAATGGGGAGAACATTTCTTCCCAGCAGGTGAACTCAGATATGAAAATCTGGATTTATGCAACAAATAAATCAAGGGAAAATTTTTCACTTTACAGAAGGATTCACCATGGGATTCCTTTAAATACCTAGTTCCCTTAGTGCATGCTACAATGGTATTCTATTACAAAAAACAATCAAATCCACGTGAAAAGTTTCAGAAAATAGGCAATTATTATGATACTTGGTAAATTTTATAGATTTTCTTCTCCTTGAAAATAAATTTTTTAAAAATAGGCTCAGAGTAATACCTAAGGCATGCTAATATAGTAATTCAAAGGGGGAGGTAGGATGTTAAGCTAGATCAGTATTTCTCCCAATAAATTCCCTGCAGCAGAATCACCTATGGTGCTTTTAAAATGTAGATACTCAATGGGAACTGGCCTAAGAATCTGCATTTTAACAAACTCTTCCAGGTGATTTTAATTCACAGTAAAGTTTTTGAGAACCATTGAACTATATTTTTTCTTGTTTGACTCTTTCTTGCTTATCTTTTCTTGGCTTTAAGGTCATGAACAATAGCTTGTGATCCAAACCTTTTTAACTGTTTTATCAGTGAGGAAACAGAGATACTAACATTGAGATGGTAAAGAAGGGAATATTAGGAGCAGAGATGGTGATGGCGATAAACATATGTTAGTGTGCATTTATGTATACAAAGAGATAAAAGTCTTAACATATATAAGGAAAAAGCTGGAAAAATCTCTTATGTACACATTTTTTACTTCTTTTGTATCTGACTATATATGATAGGTCAGAAGACATTTTGATGATGTTGTTCCTAAATAGTCTGGTATTGAAAGATACTCTGCTTTTCATAGATCCTTATTTTTTAAAATTATTTTCTTCACCATCACCCCCAGTTTCTCTCTTTTTCTCAGGTCAATAAAAAGTCAGTCACCTTTTGAATTCTAGGCTTTGTGCCAGTCATCATATCAACATTGTACTAGAGTGATGTGCATGGTGCTGAGGGGACTAAGTCAACCAAGACCCAGACTTAAAAATGACAGGGAATGACCACAAAGTGAACACACATGTTATAATTATTACACTGGTCAATAAAGACAACATAAGCCCCCTCAAACCCACTTTACTCATTTCATTATCCCTATTTGCTTCCACAAAGGAAACCACTATCCTGATTTCTTACCCCATAGATTAAATTTGTGTATTTTGAATTTTATAAAATATGTGTCATTTAGTCTCTGTATTTTAATATAGATTATTTCATTCAACATTATGTTGATAATATTCTTAATTCTGTATACGTACCCTTTGTCAGTTATATGTGGCAAAAGCCATTCTGTGGTTTGCATTTTCACTTTTTTATTAGTATCTCTTTTTAAAAAGTTATTAATTTTAATAAACTCCCATTTATTATATTTTCTCTTAGGTTGGAAGTCTTTCCCTATCCCAAAGTCTTGAAGGTATGGTTCCATATTAATTTTTGGAAGCTTTGTTGTTTTTATCTTTCACATGTTGATCTTGAAATGATTTTTGTGCATGGTATGAGGTAAGGGTCATGTTTCACTTTTTTCCTATAGATATACAAGTGATCTAGAATTTCCTTTTTCCATTGCTTTCCAGTGCCACATTTGTCATTAATCAAATATACATACATGTGTTGGTCTATATCTGGACTTCATATTATGTTCCATTGATTTCTTTGTCTATACTTGTACCAATACCACACTGTCTTAAGTATTGTGGCTTTATAATAAGTAGTGGTTATCTGGTAGTATAAGTGCTCTAACATTATTCTCCTTTTTCAAGATTGCCTTGATCATTCTTGGCCCTTTGTATCTCCTTTTAAATGTTAGCATTATGTTGCTAATTTCTACCAAAAATTTAGAATTTTATTTGGAATTATAATAAATCTGTAGCCTGACCAATTTGAAAGAAACAATGTCTTTAAAATATTGAATGTCCCAGTCCATGACCTTGGTGTATTTCTCCATTTATTTCCATCTTCTTTAATTTCTAACAATAATGCTTCATAGTTTTTCTATATAGAATATATCTTTCATTAGGTTTATTCCTAGAAATTATATATCTTTACTCTTTTATTGGTGCTATTATAAATGCTACCTTTAAAAATCTGTATTCTTATTATTTGTTGAGAATATATAGAAATACAGCTGATTCACCTCAGTCTAGACGCCTCTATATGATCTGCCCCCTGCTTATGTCTACTATCATACTATTTCTGCTTTATTCTTCTAAAAATGTAAATCAGACTATATCACACTTTTGTTTACAGCCCTCCAAAAGTTTCTCATTAGAATTAAGTCCAAATGCTCTATCATATTATCTGGCCCCAGACTAGTCTCTAATCTCATCTCCTGTCACTCTGCTTCCAGTTCCCTATACTTCAACCACACTGCTTTTCTTTCTTTTCCTCTAAACCATCAAATTAATTCCCCTTATATGCCCTTTGAACTTGCTGTGTTCCTTGCCTGGGATGGTTTTCACCACGATCCTGACTTCTGCCTGGCAGGCTCCTTCTCATCATTCAAATCTTAGGTCAAATGTCATTACCTCATAGAAATCATTGCTTACCATATTATATAAATTTTCATCACTCTCTTCCCTGTTAACTTTTATCCTATTACCTTGCTAAAGAAATTTCCCACATATTGCTCATGTAATCTAAAATTATGTTTTTCTTGGTTATTTTCTTCATACTACAATGTAAACTCTCTAAGTGCAGGGACTTTATATTATTTTTATTACTAAAATTCCATTGTCTAGGAAAGAATTAACACATAGTATCAATACATATTTGCTGAAAAAAATGAATGAATTTAATAGGCACTATGAAAGGTCTCCTCTAGTGTAACCTCTTCATATCCCTCCATCTATTGAAATTCCCTGAATTTTTTCTCTCAGAGAGACATTTTCCCAGGCTAAAGAATTGCCATGCTTTTAGAGGCTTTTTAAATGAAATACATACCTGAGCGTGTAATGCCCTATACTTTGGTCAGCCTTGTATATCCCAGGTCAGAGACTGAGGAGGTAGGATTTTGGGATGGAAGAAAGATAGGAGAAAGCTAAGAGGGACATTCTAGAGAAGGGATCCCTTCCAGAGAATATGGGCCTAGCTGGGGTGCCATGATAGCTAATCCATGCATTGGGTACACTGAGAGATTAGGAGGAAGACTCTAAATATAAATTGTGTGGACCTCAAACTTGGGCAAAGGACCAAATCTGAAATGAAGGAACCCTTTCCATATCTTTCAATTTGTGAGCAATTTTCATTTCACATCTAGGCTCAGCACCTTCCCTCCTTTCAGAAAACTGTCTTTTGAAATTCCGGGACTTATTTGTCATTTTCCTACATGCCACAACTAGTTGTGTCTGTTGTTGCATTGTTCTGTTGACATAACATAATCTACCGTGACAGATGCAACTATGGTATCATAGTGATTCATAAATGAGAGATGGCAGAGCGTTGGATTCTGGAGAAGTGTGATGGCACATGCTGACAGAATTGTAATGACTAGATGTGGTTCCAAGCCTTCACTTGTGGGCTGAAGTTTTATTAGATGGATTTATGCTCTTAATGAGGAGAGTAGGTTTAACAAACAGACTGAGAGCCTGCTGTGAGCTGAAGGCACCATTGGGATCTGTGAGCCAAGCCCTCAAGATGTTTACCAAATTATTTACCAAATTATTAATAATAGTAGCTAATATTTACATGGCACTTACTCTGTGCCAGGCACCATTTCTTAGTGTTGTACATATGTTAGTTTATTTAATCTTCACAATCCTGTGAGGCAGACAAGACTATTATCATAGAAGCACAGAGGAAACTGAGGTACAGAGGGGATAAGGAAATTGCCCAAAGGCACAAAGGAGTGATACGGCACACACTGAAACACAAGTCTGGCTGCCAAACTTAGGTCTTAATAATCACTATCCTATAATATACTATATTGATAACCCTGAGGATAACCAAGTTGCAGTAGTAATGGTAATAATAATAACTACAATAACTACCATTGTTTTGTGCTAAGTACTTTATATACATTATCTAATGGTACTTCTTTAATAGAAGTAAGAATCCTTATGTCATAGATGGGGAACGTGAGGCTGAGAGAGTGTACACTGTCTTGCCCAATGGCTAGGAAGTAGGGCAGCCACTACTTGAACCCAGGTTTGTCTGAATTTGGTTCCTCAAAAAATTAAATCGTCATACTACGGCGTCACACTTGAGTTAGCTTATGAGGCCAACATGTAAAGGTTTCCTTTGCCTTAAATGAGGCTCCCTGACAAGGTGGGAGAGATCAGTAACTCACTCTCCCTCTGCTGCATTGTAGAGGTGGAGCCTGAGAGTATACACTTTGAACATTGCATTCTACACATCTAGACAGTTAGTCAAAAGTAGCAGTCAGCCTAACACCTGGGACCTGTAGGAGAAACTTCTGGTAGAAGGTAACTGAAGCAAGCCTTCTTTCTCTTTTATACAATACCAATTTTTCTTTGCTATTCTTCATATACAAAGATAATGGAACCCACCCACTGTCCCTAAATGTTACTTTGAATTGTTCTCTTGCTGTAGGGATAGAGCAAACTGATGCTTTCTATTTCGTCTAGTCCCTGTTGTGATTTTTGAAATAGCTGGTCAAGATTAGGCACTCAGGTGATGATCAGGGTTTAGCATCTCAGTTTTGTTCACAATTAAGGTCTGAGAGAGTGATGAGAAAAAGAGCAAACTCATTGAGTCAGGGGGATTATACCCTTATCTTAACTGTACTGCCCCTTAACTAGTTTCTGGCAAGGCAGCAGAGACTTAAATTTTCTGGTCTTACTGCCATTTGGAATACAATTAAAATTTCTCAGTACAATTTTTCCTGCTCCCACCTGCTGCCGTATGTGTGAGTTTCCTGCTACTTCTACCTCTCTGTGAAGTGTGTGGTGAAATGAACCCGTTTTATTTCCTTTACACACAGCAGTCAGTGACTTCCTGTTGGTGCAGTGAGATAAGGCAAGGGCAGGGTATCCCAGATACTTGCCTGTTGGAATCTGTCCTATATAAATCCTTTTGACCACTCACTCCAGGCCATCACCTAAGCGACTTAGTAACATCTGCACAAGGCTTAAGTTAGAGACTGATCATTTTCCCTGTCCCTAGCATAGAAATACTGCCCAGTCAGGAGGGGAACTTAGCTGAGCTCAGTTGGAAGCTGCTCTTTGCATGCCCCCTGCTTCTGTTTTTTAATGACTTTCCTTTGGCATTAGGAAAACTGCACTTTGCTGTCAATGGACCCCTTAACCCACTGAGGATGGGCTGAGATGGGCACGCTGCCTTGGTTTTATGAAGTAGCAGCAGTATCTTCTTGCAGTCAGTACCAACATTAAGGTCAGAGCTTTCACAGAAGAAAAATACACAGTCTTTTAAGCCTTAAAAAAGGCATAAAAAGGCATCTCCTTCGTGATAGCTTCTGCCACAACAGTATGTAATACCTTGGACCTGGACTATTGATGGCAGAGGGAAATCTATTGTGAAGAAGGTGATCCCAGGAAGACATGTGAGGGGTGTGACATGTCTGCCCTCACAGGAAATATGCCGTCGTCAACTTTTATTTACAGAGAACTGGTGTTCTCTTTTCACTGAGACTTTGTATCCTGCCATATAGCCTGCACCCTGCACCCTGTATGGGGTTTTGTGACTAGGCCAGTGGGTTTCAAGGAGTAGGCAAATTTGTTGCTCTGTATGTGCTTGGGGGACAAGGGGGCAGAGGAGTGGTATGAGAATAAGAGTATATCAAAATAGGGTAGGGGGATTGTGGGGTTTAGAAAAAGTATTCAATATTATAATAAAAGTAAATTTTGATAAATTTTTCTTGCCTGATGGAAATCAGTAGTACACATACTAGCTTCCTTCTATCAGTGATTCTCAAATGGTCTGGTGGGTGGCAACCCCCCTGAGAGGATTTATCACAACAAATGGAAAAGTTATGCTTTATGTTATCAAAAGGGCTAAGAGTTAAAAACAGATTGAAGAAATCAGCTTTATCTCTCATGCATTTTCCCTATGACTGGCGGCACTTTGAATCCACCATGTCTGCATAGGAGAAGGAGAGAAGAATGCCTTATCTGACAGGACCTTGCCTTTTTTAAGAGCTGAACTCAGGTTTTATTCATTCATAAGGTGTGCCTTTTCACCCCTCCCTTCTTTGACTTTGATTGCTTCTGCCTTTTTTTCTGTTCCTGTTAGTTGTTGAGTTCTGTTATATTGCATTTGGTGACTTCAGGTTACCTGAAGGAAGACACAGTGTCTGTGTCTTCTTTTGTGCCTGCTGGTCTCTGTCTTTCTCTTTATTGGGGTCTCTTTGTCTCAATCTCTCAACTTCTGTCTTTTTGTAAACTTTCTATCTTCCTCTGGGTCTTTTCTTTTTCTTTGTGTCTCTTCCATGCTTCTATATACAACCTTGTATAAAAATCTCCCCTCTCCCAGCTTCTCAGTTACTTCAGCTACTTTGTGGGCTAGAAGAAGAAAGCATGAGGTTTTACTTGTCTGTTGTCCCTATTTAGTCCTTTGCCTTCCCAGATCTCTTAATCCAGGGGTTCCCAAACTGAGCCCCACATGCCAAATCTGTCCTTGTTTTTGTAAAGATTTGTGAAATCTTTACTATCTTACCCCTTACATAAATGTTTGCTTCTTCCCTTCTTAACCAATGGGGCATTTGTGAGCATCAGGATTACCTGGGGAGAATGTTAATAATATGCAGATTTCTAGAACCCATCACCAAAGATACACATTCAGTTTATCTCAAGTGGATACACTAATCTGCATTTTCAACAAGCAGATTCTTTTGATCAGGCAAATTTGGAAAATGCTGAAAATGCACACATTGCACAGATCAGGAATCTGAATCCAGAGATTCCTAGCTGGCCATGCATGCATATAGACATAGAAAATGACCCTATTTTAGACATGGCTATACTATTTAATTTGCCTTTTTGTTTAAAATCAGAAAAGAGTATGTTTTACGTGTGTGACCTTCTCTTTTGTCTGAGAGCTGTTGCTGTGATTTGGGACCTTGCAATTCAAAGTGTGGCCCACAAACCAGCCACGAACCACATAGGCACAATCAAGGAGCCTGTTAGAAATGCAGAATGTCAGGCTCCACTGTGCGCTTAGTAAATCAGAATCTTCACTTTTACAAGATCCCCAGATGATTCACATATACATTGATGTTTGAGAAACACTGATCTTGGGGAAAAGAACACTGGTTCTGTCCCTAACCGTGTGTCTTTGAGTATGTCCACCTGGGATATAGTATGCCGTAGTAAGACAAGCATATGCTTTGAATTGAAAGGGTGCAGTGTTAAAACCCCTGATCTGCTGCTTCTTAGCAATGTGACTTTGGCCATGGTGCTTCCTCAGTTTTATTTCCACATCTGTAATGGGTGATGGGGGGGAATAACACCTGCCTCACAGTGATATGAATTTCTGTGGGATGTGTGTAACATGTCTGGCAGATGTTAGATATACAATAAACAGTCCTTTCTTTCCTTACCCTCAGTTCCCTCAACTGTAAAATGAAAGGAAGGATAATAATACCCATACAGTCTCTGCCACAAAGTTATCGTGAGGACTGTCTATGTGAAAGTGCTTTGCAAACCACAGTCTTTACACGAATGTACATCACTACTAATTCTGAAAGTGTGTCAAATCCGCAATAGTTATTAGTGAAAACCAGAAAATACCAGAATAATACATCAACAGTCTCTACTAACCATCTTTGGGTTTAACGAGAGCATGAAATGGAGCCAACCAGCATGAGTAAACCTTTTTTTTAAAAAAATCATCGTTTTAAAACATGTTTTAAAAAGTGTTGGGGAGAGTCATCTGTATTATGACCTTTTCACTTGCTGGTTATTCTAGTTACTGCCTGGCATTAGCTAGATTTTGCCTGGTGTTAGTTAGCTTTTGCATTTTGGCCAAAGTCCATGTTGATATAGGATGCAAAGAAAATGATGCCACATTCCAGAAGGCCCGGTCTTACCACTGGGGCTAGAAGACTGAAGAGGCAGCACCTGGGGAGAAGGGAAGGCATTAGCAATCAGAGCCTCCAGCAGCTAGCAATAATAATAAAAGCAACCACCTGAGGTATTTATATATAATTAGCATCAGTACACAAATCCCCAGCTACCTTCCTTCATCACCAAGGCAATGTGGACAGGACAGAGGTAAGGCAGCTTCTCTGTGTCCTTATAAACATGTTCTCCTCACATTGCTATGGACTGTGGCATATATAGACATAGAGATGGTTTCTTGTGTTGAGGACTTATTATGTGCCAGGCATTGTGTTACATTCTTTACATTTATCACATTTAATCAGTCCTCAGAATAATCCTATAAAAAAGTATTATTATTGTCATTCACAATTTACAAATCTGAAAACTGAGATTCAGAGGAGTTGCCTGTCCTTCCCAAGGTCTAACAGTTTCCACATGGCAATGCCTGGATTCAAATCTAGGTCACTTTGATTTTATCTCACATACTCATTGGTTTTACTTCACTGACCCTGCTTTCCTAGGTTTATTGCTTCTATTTCCTTCACAGTGTTTTGTAGTTCCAGGAGCCTATGAAGGGGATGTTATTTTCCTATGGTCTGCCCTTAGTCGGAGCATCTTTCCTTCCTATGGAACGTACTGCAACTTATTTCCTTTCTGGGTAGCCAGTGTACCGATGTAGCCTTATATGTGAGACAAATACCTGAATTTGATGAAATCCATCCTTCTCATTTGTGCTGCATGTGAAATAGGTAGGATTGGAGGGAGGGGTCAGAAAATGTGAAGGAATTTAGGAGCGAACATAATGAGAACATGTACTAGCAGTGCAAATACTTCTTCTTTGACTGTGGTCCAATCAAAAGATGACAGAGAGTTTTGTTGCTATAGAGTATGAATCATATCTTCTCCCTGCCTTTGTCTATCTCTTGAGGCTCCTCCATGTAAAAATTTCTTGCTACTATCTATTCATGAGTCTACCCTGTGTACTGAATTTTATCTTTGTGATTGCTGAATTTACTACTGCACTATAGGTGGGGAGATTAGAATGGGGCATTAATCTCTACCAAAGGAGGACTTAATAGATATTTAATGTAATGTAGGCAGGTTTTTGCCAACTTCCTTTGGCTACTCTGGCTGCAAAGATGGGCCACTGTTTATTACTTATTCTTCTTCTTTTTATTATTATTATTATTATCATTATTTACGATTCTCCAGCAGGGTCAATGATGTCTGCCTTTCCAGATAGTTTAGTTTCTCTTTATCTAAAATTTCTGAATTAAAACTCTTTCTCTATTTAGTTCTTCTAAAAGAGTGATCATGAAACCACTGCATCAGAATCACTTACAATTCTTATTAAAATGTAGGTTCCTATGTTCCATCTCAATCATAAGGATTCTGTATCTCAAAAAAATTGGGCCTTGGAATTTGCATTCTTATCACACTGATGTTAGAGAACCCTTGCTCTAATTGTTTTCCTTCCTCCATTACAGATAGACACCTGAGCCCTCTTTGATCTTATTATTTCCTACTTCCAGAACAGTTTAGTGTATCCAGAAGATGCTTGAGAAGATCTTTTATGTACCCAGGAGTTAACTGCTAGTCATTTAAGAGTAATACTCTAAGGCCATCAAGGTAATTAAAGCAAATGTGTATCACCCATGCCCTGAGGAGTGCAAGGGTAGTTAAGAAGAAAATGTGTGGACAGTGCCTCCCACATGCACAAGATGGCCCTATAAGTAGATCTGAATGGCAGACTATAACCCATTCACTAATGGCAGGTTTCTCATTTCAGCCTCAAGTGCATGGGCTTGTCAGTGGGGTGGCTTTCTATATCCCAGTTCATCAGCTTCATTGAACTGTGGAGACACTTTTGCATCCAAAATAACCGTACAGACACCTGGCCCTAAAGGCAGAGTTGGAAAATGGAAATTGATTTCAATTCCCAAGTGCAATGGCTAAAGGTTTTCAGTGTACTGTTAGGATACAGGATAACATTACTTCGGAGCACATCCTGGCTCCCAAGGTCATGTGCAAAGCATGCCTAATGAGATGCTGAAAAATAATAATCTCATAAAGGAGAGGTTCCAAGCTGTAGTGATGCCCTGCAGACATTTAATGCAGTTTTGTATACTAAAAAATCATCACTCACTTTCATTTAAAATTACTGGCCTTGAAAATGTCTAGTGGTAGATACACAGAAGCCCAAATGTTAATTAAGTCAGAAAAACACAAACAGTTGACCCAGGGAATCACTTTATTTCAGGTAACCATATTATTCATTGTTCAAACTGGGACAATTTGGAGAGTGGAAAGGGGCACTAATAATCAAGCCAGGATTAGGCATAAACTGGTATGTAAGTAAACCTTACTTCCATGCTTTAACCCTAGCAGGCATGCTTTGCCATATAGTCTTTTTTCCTGTTGCAGGTAGCTAGTCAGTATTTTACAATGCAGAAACACAAATAGATTTAAGGAGAAGATGAATAGGAAGTTGGCCTCTCCCTACTTTTGTTCTGAAGACACCTTTTTTATTTTTTAAACAAATGTGAACACTGGGAATATGATGCCAGGTAACTGGATGACCCATCTACCATGGCAATAGTCAGCATTTTTTAGCTGATAACAACCAAGTGAAAGGTTGCAGCTATAGCTTTTCACTCTGGTGCTTGGTAGTGAAGGAATAATTACTCAAAACACATAGTGTTTAGAGAGAAGGGGAGACATCAAAGTCTGAAGGAGAACATGGCCTCCCCAGCTAAGTTCCTTCCCGTATTTATTTCCAAGGACACGTGCAAAAGGTCAGGGCCATTTGCTAATTTCTTTAACGACATCCATACAGGTCAGCTGTTTTCAGTTGACCTTTGCACACAGCAAACAAGCAGTTTTGGACAGGTGTTTTCACCTGTCCCTTCATTCACCCTGCTCACATTTCTTTCCCTCCATCCATCCTTTCTTTTAGGCCCAGCCCCCACAAAAATTTATGTATATTACTGTTTGAGACCATCTGCTAAGCAGTTCCATTACAAAAAAATAAGCTTATAATGCATATGGGCCATTTGGGGCTCAAGTTTGGCTTCAGGATTTGGAAGATTTAAAGCCAAATTAATCTCAGGGAGAGCTGTTATACTTCAATTCTTTTCCTGTATTATTTCAGACACATAATAACACTTTCACACATGTTCTCGCAAGCGTAAGAGCTCACACAAATATGTGCATGTGCGTAGACACACATGCAAACTATTTAACACCCAGTGGCCAAACTCAGCTTGACAGGGATGTCAGGATCTAGTGACAAGAAAATGTGGCTCAATGTCAGATCAACAGCATAAAGAAATATCCTCCTGTCCTATTCCCTTGCAGTCTACCAGCTGCTCAGGAGAAGAATCTATATCCCTAGGGGGAATTGAGGAAGGCCTCTTATATGAACCATCTCTCTGATTCAAACCTTTCCTCATTCTCCATTGCCTTTTCCACTTTCTTCCCTGTAGACCACATCTTCAACTTTCAGCAAGTTGACTCACATGATTTTCCAGTGAAGGAGTACTTCTCATAGAGGATATAGTTGAAGCGGTTATTGTATGCAAATGGAGAGCTGAATAACACCTCATAGAACCCCAATGACGCGCACTGTAAAAATCTTCTATAGGTCCTGTGCTTTCCATGGTCCTCTGAGGACCCTACAGCCTCTGTGTCACCAAGCTATCTGAGGGCTGCCCAAGATTTAGCTGCCTTTTGTAGAGGATCATTTTTTAGAAGTTGAGAGTGAACTTTCAGGAGTTGATGTGCAAAGAGTATTTAAAATTGATTTCCTGTCTGTATTATTGGTCTCTAGAGCTTAAGCTGCTCCAAGGACATGAACTAAGATTTTGCAGATGTTTTGTAACTTCTAATTACCCCTTTCTTTCCCATGGCCCTCTCCAGGGAGTAGCCTAAGGTTGCTAGGTGACTGGGTTATTGCTTTGTTTCTTCTTTACAATTCCAGGGCCAGTCAGCATTGTTCCTTACTCTCTTGGTAGGCCCTGGGAAAGGCAAAATTTATGTTACAGGACTGTAACATATTGGAGTTTGAACACACTAAAAAGGTCAGCTTATCTAACCCTTCATTTCGTAGATGAGATCTCCTATAGTTGGCACACTCCTCCTGTTAGGCTCAGATTTGGCTTTGGAATTGGAGGGGAGGTGGTTCAAGCTACATTAATCTGAGAAATACCTTATCCCCTGTAACTGTATTTTTTTATTTTAGTCACTATAATACTTTTATTTCTTTTTGCCATCTCTCCCACAACTAGCCACAGACCCCATATTCAATGCTACACTTTCCTGTTTGGATTTCGATCAGAGAATGGCTTCCTCTTGCTTGCTTCTATTTTCCACAGCCACAGTTGATAGATCCATAGTCTTTCTCCTTTCCTAAATTGGATTTTTTTTCCAATTTTTAAAAATGTATATATTTTATTTTTAATTATTATGGATACATAATAGTGGTATATCTTTATAGGGTACATGTGATGTTTTGATGTAGGCATACAATGTGAATTAATCAAATCAGGGTAACTGGGGTATCCACCACCTCAGGCATTTAAGATTCCTTTGTGTTAGAAACATTCTAATTCCACTCTTTTAGTTACTTTAAAGTATACCCCAACTTATTGTTAATTATAGTCACTTTATTTATACAAAAAATCTGCAGTTAGGCCGGGCGCGGTGGCTCACACCTGTAATCCTAGCACTCTGGGAGGCCGAGGTGGGTGGATTGCTCAAGGTCAGGAGTTCGAAACCAGCCTGAGCAAGAGTGAGACCCCATCTCTACTAAAAATACAAATAAATTAATTGGCCAACCAAAAATATATAGAAAAAATTAGCCGGGCATGGTGGTGCATGCCTGTAGTCCCAGCTACTTGGGAGGCTGAGGCAGAAGGATTGCTTGAGCCCAGGAGTTTGAGGTTGCTGTGAGCTAGGCTGATGCCATGGCACTCTAACCTGGGCAACAGAGTGAGACTCTGTCTCAAAAAGAAAAAAAAATCTGCAGTTAAAAATCTTTTTTTTTTAATTTCAGAATATTACAGGGGTACAAATGTTTAGGTTGCCTGTATTGCCTTTGCCCTGCCTGAGTCAGAGCATTAATACAAGTGTGCCCATCCCCCAGACAGTACGCACTGCACCCATAAGGTGTGAATATACCCATCGTATCTTCCCGCCTCCCATCTGCCCTACACCTGATGAATGTTACTACCATATGTGCACATCAGCATTGATCAATTAATACCAATTTGATGGTGAGTACATGTGGCGCTTGTTTCTCCATTCTTTGACACTTCACTTTGAAAAATGGGCTCCAGCTCCATCCAGGATAGTACAAAAGGTGCTAGTTCACCAGAGTTCTCCTTGTATATTTATTTACAAATTCATACCAGTATGTGGGGAAATAGAAAAGATAGGCTCTCTCTGACCCACAAGGGACCTAAAAGATTAGAATCTACCAAAAATAGATAACCACTAGTTTCTATGCATCTCAAATCCACATTGACATGCAAAGAGTGCTACTTAACTCTTTATTTTTCTCAATTAGAATTCCCCCTCCCTCAGTACTTGCTTTTAGTTGTATTTAGCAGAAATCTCATTATGCCTTATATTAATATTGTACCTGTCTGTCTCTTCCATTGGATTGTTAGTTTCTTGAGGTGAGGCCAATAACTTAGTGATGTCTGTCTTTAACCCTGCCGGCAGTGTCTGGCACACATAGGTTTCCAAGAAAGTTTGTTTAAATGAAATTTAAGATATTATTCAAATAGTCTGTTGCAGACCAGTATAATGCTAGATACCACAGTGACTTCACCAACAGCATATGTCCTTGATTATGAATTCATTCTTTACTTTTTTAAAAAATAAACATTGAATGTCTACAGTGTTCCAGGCATTAAAGAAATAGCTGGGATATTTACTCATTTTAGTTTGGAGCACTGCAATACATGTAATATAGATGTTACATCGTATTCTGGGCCTAGACAATTTTACTTTGTTGTTGGTTTATCCCTTTCTTTATACTCACACGGCAATGTCAACTCAAATGAACAAAACTCCAGGTGCAAATCTGTGGTTCTTCCTTCCATCTCTATCCCTTTGTAGAGCCCCTAAAGTTCCAACGTTCCCTTATTCCCCACCTGTGGTGCCTTCCCGTATCTCCTACCATGCAGCTATAGTAAAGAACTCATCTCATCTACCTATTGTGAGTGAAAATTTGAAATCAAGGAAGGTTTCACGGAGGAAGCTACGTTTGAGCTGAGCCTTGAGGGATGGACAGAGAGGAAGGGAAAGGGCAATCCAGAAAGAGACATCAGTAAGAGCAAAGATACAAGTGTAGCAAAGTATTTCACTAAATTTATTTTGAATTGAGATTAACTAGTATCTGTAGGGTCTTCATATAAAAAAAAAATTCCTGACACCCCTCTCCATCCCTAGAAATTATGTGGAAGGTTTTTTTTTTTTTTAGAAGCTCAATTTCCTTTAACCATCACCAATCTCTTCTATTCACTGGGCCAACCTTTAATTTACTATCTCAGTGCATTTCTCCATATGCTTTCTTGTCAATAACCTGTCCATTTCCTTTCTTTCTTCCTAATCAAGCCAGACCCATTGGTGGAGACATCTCATCTCTTTCCAAAAGCTCTTCATGACTGAAGCTGCTATAATGTGTGCCCTCTTCTTGTTCTGAAATTTGATATAAAGCATTGACCAGCCCTACCAGGCATTTGTAGACCAGTCTTCTTAACAGTTTATTTTAGATAGGATTTTTTTCAACCTATAATTTTCACTATCTTCTTTGAGTTTTGCACATCACTTTGCATAGTGTCGTACACATAGTACACATTCAGTGTTTATTAAATTGATATGGCTAATGTAGCAGATCGGCCTTAACCAATACTTTACTATTGGTTGCAATGGGAAGTTTTGTGTCCTGAGTAGATGTGAAATCATAAAAGCTTCAATAATGGAAATTGAGCATGATAAAAAGGGAATGAATGAAAGCAGACTCTCTTATAGATTTTCTGGCTTGAGTCAGGGCCTGAATAGTTTATGATGGATTTAGAACCTTTTTATGAATGGATTCCTGGCAAAGAGAAATCATCCATCTCTATAGTAGTGATTTTTCCATTTTCCCTATTAGAGTTGTTAAAGCCAGAAAGTTATGCCAAGTATATAGGAGTGTGTGTGTGTGTGTGTGTGTGTGTCTGTATGCATGTGTACATGTGCTTGTCTGTTGATATTGAAAACACTGCTATAGAAAATGCATTCTTTATTTCATCTTCCACTGTAATTTCCAGTATCTTTATGAAAATTCTCACCTAGGAGCTCATGTCTTGCATTTTTAAAATTATGTTTGATATGACCTTTGTGGGAGAAATTTGATATTTATTCTTCTTTTCTGAGAGGGTATATGGATGTTTATTGAAGGAAAAGAACAGATTCTGGATCAGAATTTCCAATCTCTGTAAGGGAAATATATGGTGATCTTTTTAATTTTTCACTTAAGGCAAAAACCCTGAACACCTTTTACATCATACTGTTTCTAAAT
The DNA here is from genome assembly GCA_963574885.1 of Lepilemur ruficaudatus. Taxonomy (NCBI): domain Eukaryota; kingdom Metazoa; phylum Chordata; class Mammalia; order Primates; family Lepilemuridae; genus Lepilemur; species Lepilemur ruficaudatus. Next base: position 21,528 of record CAUYRT010076625.1, read on the forward strand.
CACAATCAGCCTTGAAGCATAAGAGTTGTTTTTAGGACCAATGGCAGGTTTTATCCACCAGTGTCAAAGTTTCTAGATATCTCTTTTAGTATAGGACCTATACCAAAACCTATACCTATACTATAGGTAAATCTATGGGTTCAGACTGGGCTGGTCTCATCTAGTCTGAGCTGGTCACAACTGGTCACAACCAGTCATGACTGGTCTGGGCCAGTTTCAACCAGTCTTGACATGTCTGTTCTGGTCACAACCAGTCTCAGTTGGTCTTGATTGGCCTTGTCCAGTCTGGGCCAGTCATCCATGGTCACTGCCTATCATGCTGGTCAATGCTGATCACCACCACCAGGTTCTTCTCAATGGCTAGACCTCAAAATGTGGAAACCTTTAAACTTCTAGGGCCTAAATACAGCTGGTCTTCAGTTAAATGTTTCCAGTAGATAGCTCTATCATTTTGACAGTACAGGTGTGCATCACATAATTGAACAACCCCCCCAGTATGTATTCACCTCCCTCTCAAATGCTTTAACATTTATCATTTATCATTTACAATTAAACACAACTTTCTACAATCTGTGCATCTCTAAATATAAGTAAAATATTTATTTTGGCTATTTGGGGCAGTTTATTACAGAAAGGCCTCATAGATATTTTTTGATCTGAATCATTTATAGGGGGCTGATGCCAAAAAGGTTTTGTAATTTTAAGTGTAACGTACTGGCTCCATCCAAAAACAGGGGTATATGCATGATAGCCATTCGATTGCTAGTTTACTTTGATAAGTGTGGGGAAATGCAAGACCTTTCAAGGTATGTTTTAGCCTAGCATGAGTAAATGCTAGAACATCTAACAATTAGTGTCAAATAGCAAAACTAGTGAAGGAGCCTAAATTTGAAAAATGTTATTAATTCAAATTCTCAGCTCTTAATTTAGACATCTGCGCTCAAATGTTTATAGCAGCACAATTCACAATTGCAAAGGTGTGGAAGCTCTTAATTTTTAAAAAATAAACTACCTGACTCTGGCTAAGATCCTTGCATTATTTGGCCCTCTGCTTCTGGGTGGGCTTAGGTGAAGTTAAGGACATGCAAGATATGCTATTTTTCTCCTGGCCAGTGGCTGGCCGAATATTGGAATAAATCAACCCAGCAACAGCAGTTCTGCTATCACAAGCCCAGTCTTGGGCATAGTCATTTGCAGAGCTCTGTCACCTCAAAGTGTGCAAAGTCACTTTTTCTCTGATGAAGATGGGCCAGGGTAGCTGTTTTACAGCGACTTGCTTCAAATTTTTCTCCACAAATATTTCCTGCAGCTGACCACAAGTGGGGACTAAATTCCTCTAAGAGGCATGAATTTTATTCTCGGCAATCAGTGTTGTTACCAAAGTCTAGAGTCCTAGCTCTGGGGTCCAGTGAAGCCTAGATTCTGAGCCCTCAATCACACTTAAGTTTCTGGCCTCTGTTGCCCATTGATTACCGGCATTTTTTTTTTCCATACTGACTTTTGTGCATTTGAAAAGTCCTGAGAACAAAAAAGAAAGAAAGAAAAAAGAAAAATCCTCTGTGGTTGATTATGGAAAGCCATATAACAGCATCAGCTAATGCATGATTTGCTCTTTTTAGTCTATATGTAAAATATCCCTTGGTCTTGGAATGTGGTACTGAACTCTCATTTCATATGTTAATATGTTGGTGTCCTTAAGGGTCTCATAGCCTAACTATCAAATGTATAAGTCAACATACAATCCATTTGTGGCTTCCAGATGTGGTTCTTAGGATATAACACTGGCTTACTCACGCACATTGACACATGCAATCTTTGGAAACATATTCTGGTATTGGTGAATCCCATCCCCAGACCTTTATCACTCACTTGGGAAGAACAGAGTCTGTCTATGGTTTCTTATGGTTCAGCCAGGCAAGTCAAAGCTTGCAACTCAGAGCCAATAGAAGTGTACACACAGACAAAAAATACAACAGAAAACAGCCAAATCCCTGACATGGAGCATACAGTATAATTTCAACATAGCTTTTGCCATGCTGAATGTCCTTTGTCCCGAGATGTAGCAAAATCCATGTGTCACTTATTTGAAAAGAGCCACTAGTGCTAACAAATCCACTCTAACTACTAATTATCCTGAACACCTTTCAAAGGAAAAAGCCAAATTTAGGGACAGTCACATTAAAGGAAGAAAGTAGCAAGCCATTTTGCTTCTGGCAACACACCTTTCTAATATTTCTGATTTGAGGGAGCTGGTCAAGATGCCCCATTAATATAAAGCAGTGGTGCATGAGGTTCCTGTCGCGCATTGAAAATATTGTAGGTTTACATATTTCTGAGCAGATGAGGTAGACCTGGCATAAAATGAGGTTTTATGATGGCTGGTGGCCTCACATTCTGCTTGACATGCTTGCCTTAGCCAGAAATTCAACAGGAAAGCTGCTCTGGACTGGCACTAGGGACACGGCTAATTATGATAAATGTTACCCAGCTCCCAATTAGAACCTGGATACTACACCTGGCAAACTCTCCTTTATTTCTTAAAAAAAAAATAACATAAGACAAAAACTTTCTTTAGCTTTTTGGAAAAGAAAAATCTCATTCATTTCAGCTTGACCTGTGATTTTTTTTTTTTTTTTTTTTTTTGAGACAGAGTCTCACTCTGTTGCCTGGGCTAGAGTGAGTGCCGTGGCGTCAGCTTAGCTCACAGCAACCTCAAACTCCTGGGCTCAAGCAATCCTTCTGCCTCAGCCTCCCGAGTAG
>CAUYRT010076626.1:0-74827 GCA_963574885.1 Lepilemur ruficaudatus
GGCTAATTTTTTTACATATATTTTTAGTTGTCCAATTAATTTCTTTCTATTTATAGTAGAGACGGGGTCTTGCTCTTGCTCAGGCTGGTCTTGAACTCCTGACCTTGAGCTATCCACTCGCCTCGGAGTGCTAGGATTACAGGCGTGAGCCACTGAGCCCGGCCATAAGATTTTTTTAATATAGACATTTTCTTATAAAATTCTACTGTCATTATCATACCTGACCTTTTGGTGTCATTCAACATCTAGTGCATAATCAAATTTCTATGAGTATATCAAAGATGACTTATTAAACTTGGTTTGTTTGAATAATTATTCAAACAAGTTCCACTTATTGTATTTGTTCTTTATATGTCTTGTGTTTCTTTTATTCATTCTATAGGCCATACACTTCTGCTTTTTTGTTCATTCATGCTATTGATTTTTTGCAAAAACTGGATTAGTAATATTTCACATTCTGGATTTATTTGTTTCTTTTCAGTGTCATTTCTCTAACTTCCATTTATCTTCTCTAAATAAAGGTAGCTGTGAATCTTGGTTAGATTTAGTTCCAAGGTTTTTATTTTGTTTGTTTTGTAAGAGTGCTTTACCAGCAACGATATGTGTCATATTGCATCACATCTCAGGACCACCATAACTGCTTAGTGATGGTAGGACTCATCAGCAGATACATGAGCTGGCAATGTAATCCTATCATTATAAAGAATCTCTTAACCTTTTATTTAATGTTTTCATTAATTTGTGATCATTGCCTACATTGACTATTTTATTAGGAGTTGCAAAGCAGAGATTTCCTTTTGTTTTATTGTTTTGGGTTTGTTTTGTTTTTTGAAACAGGTTCTTCTCCTTTGCCTGGGCTGGATAGTGTACAGGGGCGTTATCACAGATCACTGCAACCTCAAACTCCTGGGCTCAAGTGCTCCTCCTGCCTCAGCCTCCTAAGTGGTTGGGACTATAGGCTCACATCATCCTGCCTAGCTAATTTTTCTAATTTTTTTCTAGAGATAGGGTCTCATTATGTTACTCAGGCTGGTCTCCAACTCCTGGCCTCAAACAGTCTTCTGCCTCAACCTCCCAAAGTGATAGGATTACAGGTGTGAGCCACCACACCCAGCAGAGCTTTCCTATTGTATCATTCCTTTCACTTTTCTAGCTGGAATTCTTCAGCAAAGAACAGTTCCTCTGCAACCAGAGATTTTTGATTATCTTGAAATACAGTGAACATAGGAAAGGAAGTATAATGCCTTTCCTTTTAATGAGCAGTGTTCAGAGTTGTTGCCTTAGTTACTTCCAATGACACCAATTTAGGCATTTTTTTCTTTCTCTTTTTTATCATTTTAAACTCATTATATATATATATATTCAGTTTTAATCCATTGCATTAATCATATTTCTGGTGTTCAAATTGCTCTTCCTTTGATGAAAGGGAGGCTTTCAGTTGGTTTCTTATTTTCTTGACATAGTACATTATCCTTGCTTTCTGGAACAAGAGATCTCAGCCTAATCCCATATAATCTAGCCCAGATCTGGCACCAGCCATTTCTCCAAGAGTGAGTGCTAAGTTACTTCCTGCTAATGTGTTGTCATTGATTTTAGGCTTTTTAAATAAACAAAGCTAGAAAATAAATAGTTTTGAAAATAAAATAATTGAGAATCTATACTGGTGTTTATAATTCATATGTAATATTACACAATTTTTTGCTAAATTTCTTTGACTTTATCCTATATCTGTTTTCTTTTATATTAAAACTTTCGGCTCCCCAAAACAGCACTATGATCTCTAACTTGCATTTTTCTATAATATACATAAGATAGATTCAAAAATGATAATATCAATATAACTACTAATAATTACACTGCACAATAAAATTTAGCATATATTATTAATAATGTAAAAATAGAATAAAATTTATACCACAGGATTGTGTAGTACAAATCCTATGTTCTAAAGTCACTTGAAATAATTCTTATCTCTGTGTGTTTAAATTGCAATCAATATATAGCCAATTAAGTATGAAGGAAAGATAAAGGCATTTTTTGACATAAAATAATTTAGGAAGTATACCTTCCACATACTCTGTGTTAAGGAATTTCTTGAAGATTTCTCCCCAGTAAGAAAAAATAAAATAAAATGAACCAAGAAAGAGTTAGGAACTAGGGAAGTATGCACTAACTTTCAGAGCACAAAGAGGAGACTTTCTCAAATGGTAGACAGCTGGGATCCTAGAGGTCAACTAGTCCAGACTGGAAAAGGATTGCCAAGGCCTCAGGGAGGTAGATGAAACACGAATATATGTCCCACGGGCAGTTTCAATAGAATGTCTGAGATAGTGGAATAATGTAAAGATATAATCAAGGCGTTACGTAGAAGAGATAGAGACATGTAATTAAAAAAAACTAAAAGCTCTGTAAGACAGGAAATGAAATCGCAGAACATTCATTGGCTTTGCCGTGAACCATCCCAAGTTGATAATAATTTGTTGTTGCTTAATGATTTCTAACTTTTAGCATCAATATGTGGATAATGCATAGAAGATTTAATTATGGTTATGGAGAAGAATATAAATATCAGCAACACTGACTATACAAAATATAGAATTTACGAGAAAAAAGAGGAAATATAGGCAAAGGGAAAGTAGGTGCATTAATATCCTTATTCTACAAAGAATGAAGTTGAGATATTCTTTATGAAATAAGCAACTAAATAAAGATTTCAGTGTGTTATTTAAATACACAAAGGGAATTTATAATCATAAAAAGAACTGAAGCAAAAACTACTAAAATGTATTGCCTTTTGTTGTGAAAGCAGGATTAAGACTGTGCTGGGCTGGGGCAGGTAACTGTTACGTTTTTTTGTAAACCATCCTGGAATAATTGATTTATTTAATCGTGTGCATGGAATACATCGATTAAAATGTATAATGTTAGTGTTTACAGTAGAAGGATTAGATGCAGAATTACCACTTCAAGAAACGTATCTCACAATACAAAGCTGGAATAAAACTCCCAGGATGCCAATTAAAGGTTAAATTATTTAAAGTAGTAATGGATGGATGGTCATTATTAGGGCCAGAAAATAGAAATATTATCTGTGAGTAATTGGTGTGACTAAATGAATAAGAATAAATGATATAAAGAAAATAAAAGCTGTATTAAAAGATAGATGAAAAATTTCCATACCTGACAGAACTCTGACTCATCAGACAAAAATGGCTTACTCATTATGAGAAACAAATTCTATAAAAAACAATACTTAGACATATCTACAGATCTGAATGAAGTTATGAAATTTAAAAAAAAATGAGATTACAACAAACATCCGGTCAGGCTTCCTTTTTAAGTTAATTTATAAAGACAAAGATATTGGGCTGGTATATAAGACTTCCCTTTCCTGACATTAGATTCATATGTGAGCACCTATTTAAAGTTGGGTAGACAAAAGTAGTGATTCAAGAATTTGAGGTGGAAACAAGTTGTTCTCATATTAAGAAGTCACAAAGAAATTTTTAAATATTCAAGGATTTGGTAAGTATCCCACCAATGAACATCACATTCTGAAACAAGCACTTGAAGGGAAGGTAGTACAGGTATGGTATTTATATTAAAAGCAAGGGTTTGAAACCATACTTCCTGGCTCAAATATTGATTTATCTTAATTCCTGGTTGCATGAGGCTGGTATGGCACATCTGTCCAGAACTTTTAAGTGTCTTACAGAAACAAATATAATTACTCTCTAAAATAATAACACCAGATTAAACCACACCTATGTCTACAACTTTATATAAAGTATTAAACACATGATTAGAAGTAGCCAGAGTGAAGCATGAAGACACACACACATACACACAAATTAAAAACACAGAGAAAAACATGAGACATACAGATCATGGTAAAAAGGTCTAACATATATGTAACTAAAATCCCAGAATGAGGGTAGAGAAAGAATGGAAAGGCCACTATTTCAAGAAATAAAAGCTGTTTATTTAACTATTTAACTGTGTGAAAGATATTAAGCCACAGAGTCGAGAAGAACTAAAAACCTAAAGGAAGATAAACACAAACAAACGAAAACCTGAGCAAAGCTTAGTAAAACTTCCTAAAAGCCAAAGTATAAGGAAAAATCTTAAAAAGACCAGAAAAAAGATGTAATACCTAAAAAGAAGAAATAATAAGTCTATCAGCTAACTTCTCAGAAGGAACAGTAGAAGGCAGGTTATAATGAGATGATACTCTCAAAGTAGCTGATAGAAAATAGCTGCCAATCTAGAAGTCTGTGCCCAGCAAACACGCCCTATAAAAATGAGCATGATATTTTCAGAGACTCTAAAATTGTTAGACTTAGTCACTAGCAAACCTGCAACAAAGAAAATACACTTCAGAAAGAAGAAAAATGATCTCTGCTGGAAACTTGGAGGTATAAAAATTAATGAAAAACAGTAAGGATAAATTTGGATAATTTTTTAAAAATGTTAAATACATAAAGTTATATCAATAATAATAGTAATGTTTTATGAAATTTAAATTATATAGAGAATTATAAAATTCCACAAGTGGCCAGGAGTGATGATTCATGCCTATAATCCTAGTATTTTGGAAGGCTGAGGTGGTAGGATTACCTGAAGCCACGAGTTCAAGACAAGTTGGGCAACACAGTGACACCCTATCTCTACAAAAATTTTAAAAATTAGCCAGGCATGGTGGCACACACCTGTAGTCCCAGGTACTCAGAAGGCCAAGATAGGAGGATCACTTGAGCCCAGAAGTTCAAGGTTGCAGTGAGCTATGATTCTGAGAAAGCTAGTCTATTTCTTCCTTATATATCTCTGTCTGATATATATATTCCTTCAGTAGCTCACTTCTTGAGGAAAACTGAACTCTAATTTTTGTCTCCCTGTATCCTCAATTCTCTTAAAAACTCTCTTCTAGGATCAGTAGGTGCCCTAAGGAAAAAAGTAGACCCAAACGTTGCAAATCTTCACTACTTTAATAGCTGCCCAGATTCCTTATTTTATTTTATTAAAATTTGGTCCATCTTTTATCTTTTTTAGGTGTTTTCTGTAGGTAGTTTGGCCTAAATTACATAGCCTGCAATTGCCAGGAATAGTTTATGCATGCTTAAAGGTAACAATTACCTTCCTTGTTATTAAAATTTCTCCTTTCCAAATTAATAGACAGTGAAAAAAAATAATTACAGAATTCAAGCACCAAAAGGTATAAAGCCACTGAAGAAAACAGCAACCCAAGAATAAAACATAAAGTAAATTAGCTGAGATAGAAAAGAACCATATCTAATAGATCAATATAAATTTAAAAAATCATAAGAAAAAACGAGACAATAGAATTAAAAACCTAAATCCATCTAAATATTATTTCTACAAAGTACCACATAAAGGAGAATAATTTAGAAAGTTTAAAAGAAAAAAATGAAAAACATATAAATCATACAATGAGATTCAAAGGAGAATTTGAAACATTTTTCTCAAAGTAAATGAAATGATTAAAAATAAAACATTAAATCAATTAAAAAATCCTACTACCCAATGTGATAGTATTAAGAGGTAGGACCTTTGGGAGGTCATTAGTTCATGCAAGTAGATCCCTCCTGCATGGGACTGGTGCCCTTATAAAAGAGACCCCTGAGAGCTTTCTTGTTCTTTTCTTGCCATGTGAGGATACAAAGAGAAGTCAGCTCTCTACAACAGAGCAAAACGCCCTCACTAGAATCTGCCCATGCTGCACCATGATCTTGAACCTCCAGCCTCCAGAACTGTGAGAAACAAACATTTGTTGTATAAGCCACCCAGTCTATGGTAACTTGTAACAGCCCAAATTGACTAAGACTAATTAAGACAAAGATATAACTTAAGTCATATAACTGTGCTCAAACATTTAAGGAAAAATATTTGATAGGCAAGAAAAAATTAACTGTAGCGTAAAATTAGTGGGAGATTTTAACACTTGTTTGCCTGTTTTGGGCTGGAACAACAACAAAAAAAAGACTAACACAAAAAATGATGTGGAAAAGCGATTGTAAAACCTCAGAGTGCATCAGTATTACTTGGGGAGCTCTGAATGTGCAGATGCCTGGACCCACCTTCACTGATTTGGTTTCATTCGGTTTGGAGGGTGGGGGCCCAGGCATTAGTGATTTATTTACACAAGCCTCCTAGGAAATTGCAGTGTGCAGCCAGAGTTGAAAGCTAATGAGATAGAGGTAGAGAATTTGAAAGTTATTTTAATAAAGCTAATATCACCCTACATATTGAACTCTATCGTACAGAGTGTATCTCTTTAGAAGAACACCTACAAATTATTTATGAAAATTAGTAACATAGAAAGTCACAAAGAATCTGCAGCCAAATTTATAATGTAAAGATGGTATGGTCTATATTCTCTAATAACAATATGATAAAATGACACTAAAAATAAAATATAAAATATTCTTAGGTAACTCTCAGAGGAAAAAAAATCAAACTATAACATAACATTTTAGAAAATAGAATAGTGATGAATTATAATGATTTTAATCGTTAATTGTTATGATTATTATGAATATATGCAAAAATATATGGCTAAAGTTTTCCTCAGGAAAAAAAATTAATACTGTTCAGTTATTTTATTATCACACAAGATGGAGAGTGGGGAGGAAGGAAAGCAGCTAGCTTGTGGGTCATTCAGCTCCTTTAGTGGAGGGACACATCTAGAGGGAGAAAGAGGTGACTTGGTAAACTCCTTGTCATCTAGACTTCATGGTAAACAGACTAAAGATATTTGCTGGGGCAAAAAGACTTTATCTACAGGAATCCCTTAGGAGAATGTCATTAGCCAACAGGTTACTTAAATTAAAAAAGTATCTATGGGAATATGAGGCAAAGCTCACTGGAAAATGGCGTATAAGCTACATAACCCTCTGGATATAAAATAGGGACTTATATATACCTAACTCCAATGCTCCGCCTGTTATGCGAAGTATTAATAACTTGGAACTCTTTTTAGAGACCTCATCTATTATTCCGGGCTAGTAAGTGCATGTTTGATGTGGGAAGAAAGTATCTGAGAAATCACTCTCAATGTCTCAGACCTTTTTCTACTTTATCTGAGCCCTTTCTGGAGTCCCTGCATTCTTGAAACTGTTAGCAGAGCTTGATCCTGAGGAAGACCTTTGATTTGGGGGAGTCTGATTTGACAATCCAATTATTCATATTATTTCAGATAATAAGAGAAAAATAAAGTCATATTATCTCCTAGATATCATAAATACTATATTAAATTTAAGGAAAGTAGGAGAAGTAACTGATGATGATAAAATCAGAAATTGATGAATAGGAAACAGAAATGTATCGTGCTGGTAAATCCAATAGCTATTCTCTGAGGAAATGATCAAAATAATGAATGACGGGTTAGTCTATATATTGACTAAGGGGATTCCTGTGATTTCTGGAGCTCTGTTCCTGTGTAGCTTCCTCTCCTCTGGCCCTCAAATTTCAGCTGCCTCACCTTGCCCAAGCTATGATCATTCTCTCCTCAACTCAGCGAGTCTATCATGCTCTGACTGGGCTTCCATTTCTGTGCGGTGAGTAGGACAGTTGCCTGCCCCATACAGTAAACTGGGACCAGCAGAGGGCTCGTCCTTCTCTCTTCTCCCAGCACTGACTCCTGTTGTCCAATGTCTGAAAACAGTTGTTTACTTATTTTGTCCACTTTTGTAGTTATTCATGATGAGAAGACAGATCTGGTTCTATGTGCTTACTCATGGCAGGAAAAGGCATATTTAAAAGGGAGAAATATACAAAGAAAGAGAAGAAGGAAGCAAGAGAACAAGAAAATTTCCAAAAATGGAGAAGAGAGATAAAAAATACTCAAACCCAATAATGAACAAAAGTATAAAATCTCATATTCAAATGCAGGTAATGGAAAAATAAATGCCTTCAAAATCAGAAAAAAAGGAATGGAATTGATTTAAATATTCAACTCCAAGTACATTGCAAATATTGATAAAAATAGATGATCCACTGTCTAGTCTCATAAAGAAACAGAAAATTTTAAAAAAATTTAAGAGAAGGGATATAACAACAAATATATAAAATGTTTTAAATGTATAAGAAATTGTTTTAAAATTTTATAATTATACATTTAAAATGTGGATACATAAATTAATTTTTATAAGAATACAAATTGCCAAAATTAACTCAAGAAGGAATGTAAAGACAAAAATAACAATAATTTAAGGGAAAAATTGTTAGCATTCTGAAAAATAAAAACAAAAAGTCAGAAAAGAAAGCCTATTTTTAAAAAAAAATTAGTTTGGTTTATTTAAATTAAAAAATAAAAATTCTATCTATTATGGTGTACAATATGTTTTGATACATGTATACACTGTAGAATGATTAAATCAAGCTAATTAACATATACATTACCTCACATATGTATTCTTTTGTAGTAGGAACACTTAAATTCTACTCTCATTGCAATTTTGAAGCATGTAATATGTTGTTATACCCAAAGGATAAGAAATAAGTATGCTGAGGAGATATTTGATTCCTATGTTCACTGCAGCACTATTCAATAGTCGTGATATGGAATCAACCTAAGTGTCCATCAATTGATGAATGAATAAAGAAAAGGTGACATATATATATACAAAGTGGATACTATTCAGCTTTCAAAAAGAAGGAAATCTTGATATTTGTGACAATAAGGATGAACCCAAAGGACATTATGTTAAGTGAAATAGGCACCAAAACACAAATTCTGCATGCTGTCACTTATAGGTGGATATAAAAAATTCAAACTCATAGTAAGAGCAAGTAGAAAGGTGGTTACCAGAGGCTGAGGGATGGCGGCAGTGAGGGAGATGTTTATCAAAAGAAGGCTACCTTCTTATCCTTTCCACTTTCTCAATAGGATCATCCTAGGTAATTCTGTAGATGAGTTCATCCAAACCTACAAAAGAACTCCAAATTTTAATCAATTTAATAGTTGAAATAGTAGAGAAAGAATGAAAAGTCCAGAACTTATTTTTGCAAAGCTAGTATTTATCTGATGTAAAATATTCAACAATAGGTGATCAATAAAGGAAAATGGCTAAGCTATTTAAAATTCACAAAACAGAATAAAGGTGAGAATTATTTGGAAAAATTTACAAAAAAAATTATAGGATATAAACTTAAACTCCAATAAAGACTACATATCAATTATTTCATAAAATACAAACTGATTAATGAATCAAAACTGTGCATCTTGAAACAGACCTTCTAGGAAATAAACTCAATGATAAAAGTGGCAAATTGAAGATTAGGTTTTCATCAGTAGGAATACTAATTTTTCAAGATGTAGTGAAAAACATTAGGTAGTTTAATTTGATATAAGATCTCTATGTGTTGCAAGAGGTTTTAACCTAATAACTAGTAGTTTTGTTACCTGACAACTGTGCTGGAACCAATTCAGGGAGTGAATTTCTTTCTCATGCTAAAAATATTCTATATAAAATCAAAGTGACCAGTCTTACAGGCAAGGTCAACTGACTAATACAGTTGATGGAGGAAAATACCCAAAGCCTGAGAAAGCTGCTTTTGGTGAAGTCAGTTTTGATATATGTGCAGCTGTTCAATGATCAATACTTCTAGTTTTTAGTGTTTATTTAAGGCACATATAGTGGTTTGAACAATTCAAGCAATAAAATGAAATATATTCATTATTAATAAAAATGTATTAAAAACTAACATCTGCCAAGGAATATATAAATTTTATATGCAAAGTGTAAAATAACAAGAAATGGCTCAAAAAGAGTACCTTCCTACAAGCTATAAACAAATCTTTTCAAAAGGTAACTCCTTCCTCATACATAGAGGTTTCCATTCTATACAATTGTATTTTAATTCATAATATCATGTGTTAAGTAATTTGCTATTTGACATTAATCATTGATGGTTAGCTCATTCCCTTGATACTCTCAATATTTACACTTCAATTAAAGAAACATAAATTCTGCCCAATTGCTTAAGAGAGGTATACATCAATGAGTTTCTCAGTTGTGCTATAAAAGGGCATGTGGTCAATTTTTAAAAAATAAATATCATTTAAAACAAAGCTATATGTGAATAAGAAACAAAGGAGCTTTAGTCTTCTCAAACACCACGTTTCTTCAATTGGTGAAGAAAGATTTATCTTACTAGTTTTCATGTTTTAATTATCAACTATTTTTTCTAGGATCAATCTTTGACATCAAATGGATGACAAAGATAATTTTGAAATACAAGTTAAACTCATTTATCTTGTCTATGAATAGAGGTGGGGTCAGAACTCATCTTGTACTCATGGCGTATCTTTATCAGCATCTTCCTGTGGTCCTCTCTGGGTTTACTGCCTGTCCCTAATGAAGCTGTGAGTACAAAACAGACTTAAGGCTCTGTCTTATCATCTCTGAAAATAAATGGCAATTTTCCTCTTTCTTCTCAAGAAACATGTTTGCCACAAGATAAGAGTTTTATAGAGAGGGAAGGAAAATCATTAATTGCTTCCCACCTCCCTTTGTTGTAACAGATACAACAGAAAGAGATATCAGAAAACAAAGCTAAAATAAAGTCCTCTGATACAAAATGAGATCAGGTTCAATCGACTAGGGTGTCTTCCTCTTGTTTCCTATAAAAGTATTTTCCTGTCTAAAGCTTATCAAGAAATACATCCTCGAAATGATCTATCATCTACTTATAATATGTCAGACTCAGAATGTACTTTTGCAGCAAGAGATGCTGGAGAAATTGAAAGGTGGAATTAAAAAGTAGCTAGGAGGGAAATTAATATTTTCCCTTTAGGGTCACTCATAAAATCTTTGCTTCTTAGCAGAGTAATGAAAAAATAAATGGAGTTTTACTTCAAGAAATAGGAGCTCAATATCAACCTTTGTTTAATGCCTTAGAAACAACAGGGAGGGCAAAACCATTCATCACATACAACCCACAATAAAACCTTTTCAAGTAAAGGAAGGGCTTTTGTTCAGCCAGCCAACTGAATGAAAGCTGGAAAATAAAGGACTTGAATTGACCACTAAATAAATAAGACTAATTCTTGGACATCGACTTCTGAAACAACCAAATGCTATTCAAACCAAGTCCCTGGGAAGTTGCTTTAGAATCAAAATCTGCCTATTCAACCAGAAGGGAAACTAGTTAGTGACCAGAAGACTCAGACCATGTAAAATGATACAATTTTGATACTACTGCATGAAAAGTAATAAAAGTTCCACAAAAGAAAGCTTGAATAAGTCCCTTCATGGCACTCCAGTCATTCTCTGCATTGTAGCATGGATTCCACTGTTAAGACTTTGTGCTTGGGAATATAAAACATTTCAACTTCTGAGGGGAATTTGGCAATATTCAGAAGAATAATTATACTTTACCTTCTGACTTAGTAATACTATGTCTAAATATATACAAACCAAGATGATATGGAGGGTTCTCCAGTATATATTATTATTTAATAATTGAAAAAGCAAGGCATAGAATAGTATATGAAATATGCTATCTTAGTTCAAAGAACTTATATGATAATATGCATATAAAGCCACATATGCTTAGTTTTACAAAAAGAAACACTAAAAGCATGAACCAAAATTAATAAAAATAGTTACCTATAGAAAGTAAGAGGAAATAGGATAGAGGGGATAAGTAAAGAAGCAAGAATTCTTTTTAATATAACTTGTTATTAATATATAATTTTTGTATTCTTAAGTATTTTAAAACACCTAAAATAAAATCTAATAAAAATAGAAAGCAATATCTACAAGTTAAAAACAGACTAAAAAAAAGAACTTAGCTGTATATCAAGTTAGTGATATAAACCACACACAAATAAGAGCTTTTTTATTTCAGCATATTATGGGGGTACAAATGTTTAGGTTACCTATATTGCCCGCGTCCCACCCTGAGTCCAAGCCTCAAGCACATCAAATAAAGGGCTGGTAACTAGAATCTATTTAGAACTCAGTAAAATCAGCAAGAAAAAAAATCAAACAACCCTATCAAAAAGTGGGCAAAGGACATGAACAGAAACTTTTCAAAAGAAGACAGATAAGAATTTTTAAAGCAACTTTAGAACACGTTATTTTGACTGTATCAAATGGTGGAAAATATTCTATAGGCAGCTAGAACTACAAAGAAATCTTGGACTTCAGTTAGTAGTCTAGTTTAAGACTGGTGATATTGATATTATCATTTTGAAACTACATTATAAATTAATGCAAATAAGTAATTTTAAGAAACAAAATTCAGCTTAAGATAAAAAATACAATGGCAAAATCCATATCTTGAATAAAACAATATAAATTTGAATTGGAAATACAACTATGAACTCTGAATATTTTTTCTGTTTCAAAAATACTTATTTCTTGGTAATTCCTTGAAGCAGTGGCAACTCAATAGCAATAAGCACATCTAGTGCCCAGAATAGTCTTTAAATATTCTAAGAAGCCAGAGCTCCTTAGGGTAATAAATGATTCTATATCTGGGGTGGAAAATATGCAAGATTAACTTGGAATATCTAGCTGTAACAGAACTCAAGAAAACCATCAAAGATAAATGAATTCTGTCAAAGGGACACAGGAACAAACATAGAGGGAAACTCCTGGCCAAATTTGAGAACATTTGCATATGAAAAAGAATAATGAATGCAACTGATTGTAACATATTGAATATGCAAAAATTCATGTGTTCATAATGTTACTCAACACATAATGAGGTGGAGAAGATAAAAACAGAAAACACCCAGGACACAATAGGAAGCAACTAGGACATCAACCTATTACTCAGAAAATTGACAAAAGGAGAGATTTAAACATTTATCATATCTTTCCTTTATAAATTGTATTTCTTAGTAACCAAATAGCCCAAGAGAATGAGAGATTTTCTGTTTGTTTTTGTATTATGTGAAAAGAATAATAAAACTAGAAAATGCCATTTTCAACCTCTCACAAAATAATCGATTCAGGCAATTATCATCAGTGGATAAAAAATGTTATTGAAAAATTGACAGTGAACTTCAGAACGGTTGGATCAATTATCATCTGAATCTTCTGATCAATCTTATCGTTACTGAAAGTGAGACAATCAGATATCACTTTCCTCTTTATGTGAGGCAACATGAAATACAAAGCACCATTTTTGAAGCATTCTTGACCAAGAAAACAAAGTAAACTCACATATAATCAAGACTCTATCACCAATTTCTATTTATATACAGGAAATATAAGGAATAGAACAATGAATTAAACCACATTAAAAGGAAGTTAACAGGGCAAATCTAAATGGAAGACATTCAATAAGGGAACTGATTAAGCTTCTGTGAAGTCAATGGCATGAGAGAAAAAAGAGAGGGCATCATCAGTTCTTGGCTAAAATTTCTTAAGAGACATGACAGTCAAAAGTAAAGTGTGAACAAACTATAAAATATGTTGCTTTTTAAAAATTTTATAAAAATATGAGCATGAATCATATATTGATATTAAGAAATTACTTTTTTGTGCTTGATAATGGCATTGTGGTTATGTAAGAAAATGTCCACATAGATGCATACTGTAGAATGCATGGGTGAAATGTCATGAAGTCTGACACTTATTTTAAAACACTTTAGCACAGAACAAAAGAAGCAGAAGGACAAATGAAACAAATATGGCAGAATCTTCATAATTGTTACATCTGGGTGATAGATACACAGAAGTTAGTTGTACTACTCTTATTTTTGTGCATGTTTAAAAAATTGTATAGTTATTTTTTAAGTTGCAAAAATAATTAAAAATAATGCAATGGTTTCTTTTAAAAAAATTGCCATTGGTTAGATATGGATAGACAAACAAATCAATGAAAGCTCTGGAAAATAGTTTAGCTCATATTTGGGCTCAGTTACTGCAACATTTTTGGTTCCAGGAAAAGTTGAATCAAAAAATATAGGACTTAACTAGTGAGGGTATGAGTGGGAGGCTATACTCTGAATTTCTAATGAGATAAAGACTCTCAGAACTTCAACCAAAGTAGCTTATCTCATGCTTGTATGGAAACATACATATACAACAAAAGATTGACTATCCAAAGAATCACATGATGAGGAAATATTTTTCCAAGAAAACTTTGATTTTTAAAAAAACTGTGTGCCCTTCTGATTAGTAATTAATCCACATTACTACTATAGAAAAAGTGAATGTTAACTCAATATTACCTTTAAGAAAAGGATTGTGAATTTAAAACTACAACAATTTTATGAAACCGCTTATTGGGTATCCACTCTGTGTCAGGCACTGTCATAGGCCCTAGAAATACACAAATAAATATTTTACGGAATCTGTACTAGAGTAGCTGGAAGTTTAATGGGGAACATAGAGATCTGCATATTTAAGATGCTCAAGATGAATCTGAAGAAATGAGGTGGAGATTGCCAGATGAAAAAGATTTGGTGAGGGCATTCCCAGGAGAAAAATGCTTTCAATAAAGAAAAGCGCGAAGTGCAGAATCCACACAGACACCTGCAGAGCAACATGAGTGAGTGTTGCTAGAGCTGCAAAATAAGGCACTGGGAGGGAGTTGAAGGAGTATAACTTTGAAACAAAAAGCAACACCAGATGAGTAGGAAAGAATTCTGAGTTTCTGAAAGAAAGAATATGAAATCACATTGTCATAGATACTGATACCAAAGAGCCTAAAACTGTTGACTGAGAAGAGCAAAAAGTCACAACACATACACATTAGGCACACAGCAATACACTATTGAAAAACAAAACCGTGTTAAAGTAAAATGGCTTTTTACATTTTTTCTGTCTATTAAATTTCAAACGTTATACATGTGTATTGGTTTGGGTATTTAAAATGTATAAACAAAATATGAAAAGTTAGATACACAGAAAACGATGTCTCTGCCTAAATAATCACATGATGGGATGGAAAAAAAATATTTCAACATACCTTTAGTACTTGCTGACCACTCATCTATTAAAAATTAACAATTAAGCCCCCTCACTTGAAAAGTAGGCATGTGCTTATAGATATGTTTATAAAAATGAATGAGTATATATTGGTACTTTCTTTCTTTAGTTTTTTTTTTTAATTTTGCATGTTGTGTCATCTTTCAAGCACATTTAAGAAATCATCTTATTTTAATGAAAGTTTAAGATGAATCATTTAATAATATCAAAAATCCTATTGCACGACAAATGCTAAGCTTTCTTAGACATTTTAGGTAAGTTTATCTTTGCATATAGTAGGTTTTCTTAAAGTTGGTCCCATCTCCACTAACGATTAATTGGATATTTGCTCAAATCTGCAACCAGGAGCAACTCAAAAGACCATACACTTCTATATTCAGATAAAAGAGGACATCAAAGAAAAAATTGATATAACACTGAAAATAATTGTTATATCTCAGAAGGCAATGTTCCAGAAGTTACTTTTCTAACAAATTAAAGCTGATATCCAAAAACACTAATTAATATGGTAACACTGTCAATTTCTGTGTGTCCGGGATTTTCACAGGGAAACATACTAAGGAAAAAGGTAGCAAATCATGAAGCAACAGATGAACTCTTCTCTATGGTATGAAAATATTTTTAAGATTTCAAAAGATATGTTTATTATTTTTCGTTATGTTTCTAATTCTGTATTCATTTCCTATTGTTTATTGTAACACTTGAAAAATAACAAATTTGCATTGTGTAGACATTTCTCAGATTCTAGCCCTATTCAAAGAAGGCATTCAAGCAATAGATTGTCTGGCTTAAGTTTCAATAAGCTGCTATAAAATCAGACCTATAATTAATATTTTCTACTAGACTCAAATATTCTCAGCATTCAATCCATGTAGAAAGTATAGCAGTTGAGCATCCATTCCTTTGAATTAAAGAATTTAGCAGGTCCATTTAGCAGCATTGTTACAGAGAAAAGCATAACTATAAATTTTAAAAACGCATTGGGTTGGCATCAACTACTAAGGATGTCAATAAAAAGTAAAAGATGGGGTTGATGGCTTACAGGAATTCAGTTGGGGGAGAAGATGGAGATGCAAACTAACATAATGAAGTTAAGCTGTTGAAAATCAAATTTTGTGGTTTTTATTTTATCTTTGCTGTGGGTATGTAGGTTTTATACAAGGACTTTTCAGTAAAGGTTTAAGTGTTTAGTATGGAAAGCCTGTGGCCTAAGATATACTATATATTAATGATGAAATAGTGGACTATTTCCAAATGAATCTCATCTTGTCTATGAGATAATATGGTTTGCTGCGTGCAGAAGCAATTACAGGTTTAATATATTTGATGTTGGACATCAATCTTGTGAAATCAATCATTATAAATTATTTTACAAAGGTACCTGCATTGCAGTGGCAAAGCCTCAAGTGAAAAACTAGAAAAGTTTACTCAACTAAAGTAACACAGATTTTTATTTTATTGTTTCTCAAGAGAGATTCTCAAAGAATATTCAAGGATGCCCAGATATGATGATCAATATTCATTACGCTAAGCATTCTTTATCTTACAATGCCTCCTCTCTCTCATGCATCCCCTAATGGGGTTGTAACAATTCAAAGTTCTCTTCAGTGTAAGTTTCTGTAGCATCACTGCATCCTGTTAGATGAATAATTCTTATATTCATTTGAAATGAGAAAATGTGTTTTATTTCTATTTTGCATCCATAGGCTTCAAGAGAATCTTAATGAATCTTTTAATGGTGAATAAATGTTACAAGGGTGTCCATGACAGCAAGAAATAATATGTACAGTTCTTTGATTTCTGGGGAATTCAACTTATGAGCTTACTTAGAAGGAGTAAAGCATATTTGTCTGAAAATGGAAATATCTCTTCTCACTTGTCAACTCCAGGCTTCAGTGCTTATTCCTTTTGTTTACTTTCCATGTATCTTGAAAGCATCATCATTATTCTCCAATAAGATTCCTTAAAAAGGTCACTGCTGTTGCACATAACTTTGTTATATAAATAGAATTTCCTTATTTAAAGTCTTTCATCTTCTTTTTCTCACATATATTGATAAATATAAATCAAAATACATATTGTATATATGAATGCACACACATGCACACATATATATGCATATTTACTATCAGCCTAGAAAATACTTGTTTTCAATTCATTACCTTTAGTACTTACTCTTAAACAATTTCAAGAATGATTTCAACAGAAGACATCTGTCAAGAGTTGGAAGGAGTAGGATTTGGACCTTACTACTACTGAGTTCATTCACCTACTTTCATTTTGAAAGAAGAAACCTGGCAAAAACATGCATATTCATAGACAGTGTCTAGGTGAGTATATCTATTCTTAGATTTATCCTTTGTTTCCCTAATGTGTAAATCTGAAAAAAAAAGGCAATAATAAACATGACTCTCTTTTGGTATGCATAATAATGCAAAGACTAAAACATAGTACTGTAATGAAAAACATCTTTATTGATCAACATGCTGACATGCTCTGGCTAAATATTAGGTGTTCATTTCCCCGTGTGGTTTCCATTTGGAGCTGTTGCCTCTGTAAGTCAGTAACAGTCTTCTCTGCCTGATAACATGCTCCTCTGACTCCTCAAATGGTCATCTAAAGGCTGCATGATGGGCTGGCAAGATGACTTCAGGTATGAAAACCTCTTTCAGCCTATTACAAGGTAATTTCAGCTAATGGGCTTTCATATCACTCCGCTCTTCTGAGCTGTCTCCCCAACCCTCTTCCCACTGCCCACCTCTGGCTCTGAGCCTAAGTCATCAACCCCAAATATTTAAAAGCATTATGACTCTACTTGAAACTACTTACATTTTAATTTTGTATAAAACTTATATGGACAACCTAAGAGCCCAACTCGGCTCCAGACAGTATCATAATAATGTACAACATAGCTAAAAAGGAATTCCAGTTTTTTTCTAATTGGCCTCCATATGAAAATGAGAAAAGGCTTTCAGCCTACTAAATTATTCAGTGGTACTATGCATTCTCTAAATTTATTGCTCTTGGCTGATACAGTTTTAGGCATAAAATAAATGTTAGAATCTGAACTAAAAATGCGATAAGTAAAATTCTCTTTATCGACAATGGCTGTAAAGAAACTTCCATTTTTATACTTCACTGACAGTGACTATATATCATCAAATTTATTTTGATAAAAAGTTTAACAAATAAAATGAAAGAAACAGATCTAACTAAAATAGAATTCAGTACTCTAACTTCAGGGCTATGTGAGGGCAAGCAATCACATATTTTTGGTTAATTGCTTCACACATATTCCTGTTTTTAACACTTTTGCAAAAAATAAGACAAGACTACTAAATGTGTTATGGAAGTGATGTCAAAGATCATGTATTTTCCCACTTGGTTTTTGTACTGTTATAATTTACAAAAAAAAAATAAGCAAAAGTAATAAAAGTAAAATCAAATGTAAAATGTCTCTTGATGTAGTTTTTTTTAAAAAAGCAAAGTTTTAGGTTACCCATTGCCCTCATTCATTATTGAAATTATTATTTTACCAGTTAGAAACTACCACCTATCATATAATCCAACAGTTTCTCACTCTTCCCCGTACTTTAAATTACTTCGGCCTCTGACACAGTCATCTCCTTTCCTGTTGAGGCTTTTAATAGGCTCACTTAATAACAATGACGATAATGTAATAATACTAATAACAAAAACCACAAATGACATTTATTGAACATTTATTATGTATCAGGAATTATGTTAAAGGTTTACCTGGAATTACCTTTGCTAAATCTTCACAACGTCCTATAGAATTATCATAATTAACCCCTTTCTACAAACGAAGAAACAGAGACCCAGAGTCGTCAAGCAAGTTAAAAAATATTCCAGGGCTTGGAATTCACACACAGCCATCTGGCTCTAGTGCCACACAGCTAGCATTTTTAAACTTAAGTCAGATGTCATACTTGCATTCAGAACCTGAGCCAATTTGCCCTTATGTATTGACTTGGCTCACTTCCTTACCCCACTGAAGTCTGTGTTCAAATGACACCCAAAGAGAAATTCCTTTGATAGTCCCTCTAAAATACCACTCCACTCTTACTCTTCAGCATTACTTTTATTTTTAGGACTTATTCCTGGCTAATATGCTACATATCTGTATGTGCATATTTTTTTCTCCTCCCAACAGTGGAAGCTTCAAAAGCACAGGGACTCTGTTCTGTTCACTGCTGTATTCCTGATGCCTAGAGTAGTGACCATGCTTGCTGGATTGTAAATAACTTTTGTGGAAGGGAGGGAGGAAGGAAATGATTTTGCCAGGCCATCTCTTTCCATGGTCCTGTATATCTCCTACTGTGTCTCTTTATTTTGTTGTTCTTTTGCTGACTCATTGCCTTTTTTTTCTTTTTTTTGGCTGCCTAAATAAATGAATTATCCAAGATTTTCTTCTCATGGTTCTTTATTGCTTTCTTTCTAGAAACTTCTGTCCTTTTCTTCCCTTTCTCCTATATGTAAGCAATCATGTTTACTTGGATGAATCTCATAGTTATGGAAGTCTCGATGTCATGGAAGTTGAAAGCTTTGAAATTGAAATTTCTCCCTGCTCTCTGTAAGGGGTAGTGAAAGCCACTGCACCAAAAATTCATGTACATATCTTTCCCTGCACATGTGTAAGAATGTTTGATGAGGAAAGGACCCAACCAAACTTTATACTGGTGGCTTTGTAGCAATAAAAATAACTGGCACAAAATGAGTGCTGAGGAACTCAGGCATATTCTAGAGGCTTTTATGCATGGTCTAATTAGATCCTCATGTAACCTTCATGAGAAAGATTAATTATCATTTCATTCGAGAGCATATAATGTTCCCACCTCTGCTTAGATCCTGGAATATTGAATAGCCCACATTCTTGCAAGCTGTTCGGTGAACCCAACTGACAGTATTTGGATAATAGTGCAGGGATGGAGTAAATTAGGGATTTAAGCAGACTACAAGTTCTAAAGCCTGACCCTCTCTTCCCAATCAAAGCACTGAATCAAATTTCTAACAACATACAACCCCCACACCCCACAACAACAATAACAAAAATATGGCAGTTTTATGTTAAGAAAAATATAAACCAACAAATCAGGGGAGAATTTTTCTCAAAATACGTGATACTTGGATATCATTACATATACATATATTGCTACCACATCTGGGTTAAAGTGAAAAATTATGAAATTTTTAGTTACTTAATTTCATAACCCTAAATATTCCTAAGAATTTTTAATTTTATTCTCCTTTGAAATTGATTGCAATTCTATTCCAAGTTTGTATATATACTATGCAAGACATTTACATAGGAACCACGATATTTAATCACTACCCAGATGTTTCTAAAGAAATACCCCAGATGGTAGACATTGTGTCTGAAAGATCCAATTTGGGAAATTTTCAGAATTCTTATTAAGCCAGAACTTCTATCCAATACATAAAACCAAATGAGAATGAGTAGTGTTCTCTTTCTGTTTTTATTTTCCTACCTAATCTTGCTTCTTTTTCTTTTTCTTTCTTTCTTTCTCTTTTTTTTTTCCTAGAGACAGGTCTCACTCAGTTGCCCAGGCTGGAGTACAGTGTTACTATCATAGTTCACTGTAACCTCCAACTCCTGGGCTCAAGATATCCCCCCACCTCAGCATCCACCATAGCTGGGGCAGGCTTGCACTGCCATGCTTGGCTAATTTTAAAGAAAATTTGTAGAGACAGGGTCTCACTATGTTGCCCACGCTAGTCTATTTCTATTGTCAACACTCTAAGTCAGCTTTCTCAAGTTTCATTTATAATATTACAATAAATATTCTCCCAACTGCTCACACTTTTCCTCATAATCACCTTTACATACTGACTCCAAATGGAAGATACACTGACTTTATTTAGAAAAATTCAGGATTCCCATTTCTCTCAGGATAAATTCCAAATAATTAAAACTAGCTTCAAAGGCTCTCAATAATCTGATACCACTAGGCCTATTGAATATTATCTTTCAGCATTTCCCAAAAGAGGAAGCAACCATATTCATTGCTCCAATTTACACTACAACTACCAAAACTGTACTTGGTAGAGACTTAACCCAAGTCTCCACATAAGGGGCGAGGGACAGAATGCCCTAGCCTCAGTGTCCTAAGTTGCTGTATTTTTTCCTCTTTTATTTTTGATGTAAAACTTCACTATTCTATCCCCCCATTTAGTTTGAGTTTTCTACTTTAATAAACTTTCCCTTCCATATTTTTTGTGATGTAGCATAGTTGTCCGACCAGAAGAATTTCAATGAAGGAACAAATACAATTTAGATTTAACAGAAAAGAGGACAAACATAAATTCATCCAATATACTTAATTTTTTTCTGTTTTATTTTGTTTTCAATTGACACGTGATAACTGTACATACTTACAGGTTACAGTGTATTGTTTCCATACATGTATATTATGTAATGATCAGATCAGGATATTTAGGATATGCATTACCAGAAACATTTAACTTGTGTGTGTGTGCGCGCGCGCATGTTTGTGTGTATGTTGGGAACATAGCAAATCTTCTAGCTATTTTGAAATATACATTATTGTTGACTATAGTAACCCTACTGTGCAGTAAAACACCAGAACTTGCTCCTGTTATCTAGCTATAATTTTGTACCTATTGACCAAACTCTCCTTCCCACTCACATTCCCCTTAGCCTCCCTGCAGCCACTATTCTACTGTCTTCCTCTGTGAAATTAGCATTTTTAGATGCCACATGAGTGAGATTATGTGCTATTTTTCCTTCTGTGTTTGACTTAATTCATTTAACATAATGTCCTTAAGTTCATCCATGTTGTTGCAAATGGCAGGATTTGGTTACGTTTTATGGATGAGTTTTGTGTATATACCACATTTTCTTTAGCCTGTGTTATCCACTGATGGACATTTAGGTTGATGCCACATCTTGAATGTTGTGGATATTGCTGCACTAAACATGGAAGTGCAGATATATCTTTGACATACTGATTTCATTTACTTTGGAGTTTGAATCTAGCCTGGGTAACACCTTGTCTCTTAAATTCTCTTTTGGATATATGTGCAATAGTGGAATTGTTGGATCATATGGTAGTTCTATTTTTAACTTTTTGAGAAAATTCCATACTATTTTCCATAGTGGTTGTACTAATATACATTCCCACCAACAGTGCAGTGCGTAAGAGTTCTTTTTTCTCCACATCCTCACCAGCATTTGTTGTTTTTTGTGTTCTTTTTTTTTTCAGTCTTTTTGTTAATAGCCATTCTAACTGGGGTGATATAATATCTCATTGGGATTTGAATTTCCTTGATGATTAGTGATGTTGAGCATTTTTTTCTTAACCTATTGGCCATTGTATATCTTCTTTTGAAAAATATCTATTCAGATATTTGTCCATTTTAAATCAGATTTTTCTTGCTATTGAGTTATTTGATTTCCTTATATGTTTTAGATATTAACCCCTTGTCAGAAGCATAGTTTGTGAATATTTTTTCCCATTATGTAGGTTGTCTCTTACCTCTGTTGATTGTTTCCTTTGCTGTTATGAAGCTTTTTAGTTTGATATAATCCCATTTATTTCTTTTCCTTTTGTTATCTGTGTATTTGAGGTATTCTTAAAAAACATTCTTGCCCAGACTAGAAATCATGAAGTGTTTCCCATACGTTTTCTTACAGTAGTTTCATAGTTTCAGGTCTTATATTTAAGTCTTTAACAACTATAGGCCAACAAATTAGAAAACTTAGAAGAAATGGTTAAATTCCTGGACATATACAATTTATCAAGATTGAATCATGAAGAAATAGAAAACCTGAACAGACCAACAATGAGTAATGACACTGAATCAGTAATAAAAAGTCTCCCATCAAAGAAAAGCTCAAGACCTGATGGAGTCACTGTTAAATTCTACCAAAAACTTAAGGAAGAACTAATATCAATTCTTCTCAAACTATTTCAAAAAATTAAAGGGGAGGAAATTCTTCCTAACTCATTCTATAAGGCCAGCATCACTCTAATACCAAAACCAGACAAGGACACAACCAAAAAGAAAACCCCAGGCCAATATTCCTGATGAAGATAGATGCAAAATTCCTTAATAAAATACTAGCAAACAAAGTGCAACAGTGCATCAAAAAGATCACTCACCATGATCAAGTAGGAGTCATCCCAGAGATACAAAGTATGGTTCAAACATATGTAAATCAATAAATGTGATATATCATATTAATAGAATCAAAGAAAAAACCATACAATCATCCCAATAGATGCAGAAAAAGCATTTGATAAAATTCAACAATGTTTCATGATAAAAACCTGACACAAATTAGATACAGAAGGGACATACCTCATGCAATAAAAGCCATATATGATAAACCCACAACTAACATCATACTGAATAGAGAAAAGTTGAAAGAAAGCTGTTTATCTAAAATCTGGAATAATACAAGGATGCCCACTGTCACCACTTTTATTCGGCATAGTATTAGAAGTCTTAGCCAGAACAATTAGGCAAGAGACAAAAACAAAGGGCATCCAAATTGGAAAGGAGGAAGTCAAATTTTCCTTGTTTGCAGATGGCATGATAGTATATTTAGAATACCCTACAGAGTCCACCCAAAACTGTTAGAACTAATAAATTTAGTAAAGTTGAAAGATATAAAATCAATATACAATAGTCAATAGCATTTCTATACACTAGACCCCATTTACAGAAATCAACTCTGAATGGATCCAATAAATTTATTTAATGGTGCTTATTCTTTAAGTTTACTATACCTATATGCATATAAACTGGAGTTCTGCAATGAAAGAAGCCACCTCTGGAAAACATTAATAATCTCATTAGGGGAAAAAAATGAGTGTTTAATTTTGAGGAAAGCAAACTTTACCTTTGCGAAGGGCAAGCAGTTATCATCTTTTAAGGTTGTTATTATTGCACAACCAGAAAACTATAACTAGATTCTTGGCTCTTTAAATGGAAATACAGTTGACCCTTAAACAACACAAGCTTGAATTCTGCGGGTTCACTTTTATGTGGATTTTTTTCCATAAATGCAGTCATCCCTCCATATCTGTGGGTTCCATATCCACAACCAAATGTCTGTTGAAAATACAGTATTTGTGGCATCCTGTGTAGGGCCAACTGTTTGTACTTGCAGGTTCTGCAAGGCAGACTGTGAGACCTGAGTATGTACTGATTTGGGTATCTGTAGGGATTCTGGAACCAATCCCCTAATAGATACCAAGGAATGATTGTACAATGTTTTTGCCTATCTCCTATCCCTTATGAACCTAAAAGAGTAGGATATATATAGGTGCCAAACCAATACTTGCTTGAATTTTTTAATTAGCAGTGAGTTTAGTTTCATTTTTGAGTACTTTATGATCCAATAAATAATGAAACAAGATTGGGTATTTTATTTTGTCTTCTTTGTAAGTTTATTTTAAAAACTGGATGCAACCTTTATTAAAAAACTTGATGTGTCTTCCAATTATCAAGGAGTAGAAAAAATTACATGGTGGTACTTATAGAAAATTGGAAAGACAAGTTCTTCCCAGGAAAGAATAAAGGTATTATTTCCTTACTCTTTTTGAGGAATCCACTGAAAGCAACTGACATGTCACTGACCAAAGGGTAAAACTTCTTCATTGTCCAAAAAACACAGAAAACACCACAACTCCAAAATATAAGTACACATATTTGAAGCACAAAATATGAAGCATATTAAGAAAACTAGAAGGGAATGTTGAAGGCTAACACTTTCCTCCTGCAAAGTTCACTGGGATGTTGCTTTCCTACACCTTGTAGTCAAAGACTATTGCTTTAAGTAAAGTAGGCAGAAGGAGGTAGAGGAGATCGTGGATTTCATATAACACAAAGAGCCTGTTCCCAGGACATTCCTGTGAGCCACACCCATTATGAACATAGAGGAAAGACAGGCCTCCGGGAGATTTTTGCATCCCCAAAACATGTCCCCAGAACCTTCTCTTCAACTCCCTCACTCCATGGTTTAGGAAATAGTTGAATACATACAAAAATGAATAATAAGCAGAAAACAAGCAACACAAAACTCCTGTGTAGAAACGAGAAATAAGAGTAACAACAATAAAACAAAACCAGAAATGGAAAAAATAAAAGTGCACAGGTAAAAAGTTCATGAGGAAAAGGTAATTATGCAAATTAACACAGATTTCAGATAAATAATTCTCCACAGTCATAAAGATAATATGATTTTTCTTTTTAAAAAATTGCAAAGAGATATCAGGGATCAGACGAAATAAACTGAAAGAGATGGAGGAGGCTGGCAGAGCACCAGAAAGAAGTAGAAGAGAAAAATGAAAATATGCCATAGCTAGAAGTCATATGCACTATAGACTAAACATGATTAAAACCAGGCAAGATATATGGTAGATAGAGAAAAATATACAGCATGAAGAGGGAAGAAAATTATAAATATTGTTAATTGAAATAATAAATGCAGAAGACAAAGAAGAATCTACATAATAAGCACTCCTGAAGGAAAAAAAAAAGGTAAAGCATTTATGAAATAAACACTTGGGTAAGCAAATTGAAAGCAAATGAATGTCTGAGCAAAATACTGAATAATTATAACAGTAAGACATAATCAAAGCAAAGTTACTGAACTTCAAGTGTTAAGAGAAAGTCAAATGAACATGCAGGTATTATAGAAATAGCAAATCATAGACAAAGATGAAAAAAAATTATTTTGGCCTTAGGGTCAAATCAAAGCAGCATATTCATACCAAAAGATAGTGAAACAATGTCACCACATTTATCAATGAGATAAATTTATCTTAGGATATTTACTCTGAGGCAAGTTGTTCTTTAAGTATAAGACAAGCGTACAAACCTGAATCACCCCCATGAGACTTAAGTAAAACAAAAACCACAACTACTAAACCACCACTCTTGCTACTATGCAGCAAAATCCCGTCTTTTTTTTTTTATTTTTAATTTCAGCATATTACTGGGGTACAAATGTTTAGGTTACAAATATTGCCTTTTCCCCACCCAAATCAGAGCTTCAAGCATGGCCATCCCCCAAACGGTGAGCACTGCACCCATTAGATGTGAATCCTCTCCTCCCCCCCCCACTATTTTATTAATACACTCCTGTATTGATGGGCACTTGGGTTGTTTCCACATCTTTGCAATTGTGAATTGTGCTACTATAAACATTCTAGTCCAGATGTCTTTTTTATAGAATGTCTTTTTTTCCTTTGGGTAGGTGCCCAATAATGGATTGCTGGATCAAATGGTAGTTCTACTTGTAGCTCTTTGAGGTAAACTCCATATTACTTTCCATAGAGGTTGTACTAGTTTGCAGTCCCACCGCAGTGTATGAGTGTTCCTGTCTCTCTGCATCCATGCCAATTATTGTTTTGGGACTTTTTGATAAAGGTCTCACTGGAGATAAGTGATACCTCATTGTGGTTTTGATTTACATTTCCCTGATGATTAGAGATGTTGAGCATTTTTTCATATGTTTGTTGGCCATTAGTCTGTCTCCTAAAGTTTTTGTTCATATCCTTTGCCCACTTTTTGATAGGGTTGTTTGATTTTTTTCTTGCTGATTTTCCTGAGTTCTAAATAGATTCTAGTTATCAGCCCTTTATCAGATGTGTAACATGCAAATATTTTCTCCTATTCTGTAGGCTGTCTATTCACTCTCATGATAGTTTCCTTGGCTGTGCAGAAGCTTTTTAATATGATCCAACCCCATTTATTTATTTTTGTTGTTGCATGATGGCCTTGGGGGTCTTCATAAATTCTTTCCCCAGGCCAATATCTCTAAGAGGTTTTCCAACATTTTCTTCTAGAATTCTTATACTTCCATGCCTTAGGTTTAAGTCTATTATCCACCGTGAGTTGATTTTTGTGAAAGATGATAAGTGAGGATCTTGTTTCAGTCTTCTCCATGTGACTATCCAATTTTCCCAGCACCATTTATTGAGTAAAGATTCTTTTCCCCAGCATATGTTTTTGTCTGCTTTGTCAAATATTAGATGGCTATATGAGGATGGTTTTATATCTGGGTTCTCAGTTCTGTTTCATGGGTCTATGTCTCTGTTCTTGTGCCAGTACCGTGCTCATGTTGGCCGTAGTTACTATAGCTTGAAATCTGGTAAATTGATGCCTCCCAATCAAAATCTCATCTTTCAAGAACAAAATCAAATGAAGAATTTAGCAATGGAGAAATCATGGTGAGCACTGATTCTACTTAAATATAGAAATAAGAAGGAGAACTAAGATTTAGAGTAGATTTATAGCATCAGAACAGAATTTAATGTTATAACCATGTTATTGTAATGAGAATAGTAACAATAAAAGAGGGAAGAGTGTGAGAAATGGGTCAGAATACTCATTTGTCTATATTTCATGGCACAAGATTAAGACACAGATTTAATACATGTATTTTAGAAGAATAATGACTACAAGTTCTTAAATTTTTAAAATCTTTTATTTTTAGAAAGATATTTTAAAAACAGGATTCTTACAATGAATAAACGTTTATCTCAAATTGAGAAGTTCCTTTCTTTTGTGTTTTGTTGCTTTTTTAAGTCAAGCTAGTTAATGTCACCACATTTATCTTCTAAAATATTAAATTATATTTATAAGCTAAAATATTAGATAAAGAATAATTGCATTATTCTCAATTATTTCTATCCATCTATTCATTCATCCTTCTGACATATGTGTACATAAAGAAATATCACCAAATGTTAAAAGTAGTTATTTCTGGATAGTGGAATTTTGGGTGATTTCTTGCTTAAAATACATTGCTTGCTGTGGTTTGAATGTCTGTATTAAATTCATGTTTAATTGCCAATGTTAACGGTATTGGGAGGTAGGATATTGGGAAGTGGGGACTTTACCAGGTGATTAGAGGCAGAGCCCTCATGAATAGACTGATGGTGTTATTGAAGGAGTGGGTCAGTTATCACAGGAATGGGCTCCTCATAAAATGGGTAAGTTGGGCCTGATTTACTTTGTCTTGAGCACTTGCTTCTGCCTTCAGACCTTCTGCCACAGGATAACCCTCACCAGATGCCAGATTATGTTTTAAACTTCTCAGCCTCCAGAACTGTGAACTAAATAAACTTGTGTTTTAGGATTTTTTTTTTAATATTACCCCATCCATGGTATTCTGTTCTAGCAACAAAACACAGACTAAGGCAGTGATGTAACAAATGCCTCCTAAATCTCAGTGCCTTATCACTGAAAAGCTATAATTCTCACTCTTGTCCTATGTCCACCATGCAATCGCCCTGGTGCTCAGGTTTCCATAACTGTATGAAACATTTTGGGGTGTGGTTGTGCAAGCCACAGGGTCAAGACTGCCAGCAATGGGAAGGGGCTGGGTCAACCACCCCCAGGGAGAGGCAGTGAATAATTTGAACAATAATATAGTCTACCACAAGTAGAAAGTCATTATTTGTTAAAAAAATATATATATATAAGTCTCAGGCATATTGCCCCTGTGGGCCAGATACTTTAAAGCAAGGGACAAATTCTTACTCTCTTGATGAGAAATTTCCAGCTCTCTGATTTTCTTCCTACCATCACTATGTAGCACTTAGCACAGTGTTTTATACATAGCACACATTCATCCAAAACATACATCATAAATTTAAGTGACCTTATATATCAGTTTCTGGTAAGATACTGTGTTTATAAAGCATATTTCAGGTAGAATAGTTTTTCCTTTCTCCTTCCTTCCTTCTTAATTTCCTCCAAAATGAAAATAGCTTCTAGAAATCAATAAAAAATATGATCTATAAATAGAAACAAATTAGGCCATAGAGTTCACTTAAATATAGAACAACAATAAACTTAAAAAATATGCTCAACTACAATTGCTATTAAACAAATGAAAAACAAATTGGGATAGTTTTCTACCCTTAAAGTTATCAAAATTTTAAAATTTGTAATCCCAGTGCTAGCAAGGTATCGGGAAGTGTGTACTGTTGATGGGAGTATAAATTGTTGTAACCATTTTAAAAGCTATTTTGGCAAATCTATAAAACATTTTAATACATATCCATTTGATTCAGAGTTCCATAGCTAATAAGATAACTAAGCAATGTGGTCAATAAATATCCCACAATAAATGAATAAGGGTATTCACTTTAGCACATCTTGTAGAAATAATAATAATAATAAAAAAACACCCAGGATAACCTAAATGTCTGTAAGGAGTAAAACCTGGAAACAATCTAAATGATTATCATTAGATATATACTATACAATGAAAATTTTCCATTTATTTAAAATATCTACTACATCTCTATGTGCATAAAGATTTATAAGATATGTTAACATGAAAACAATGCATATATAAACACATATATATATGATGGCCTATACATAGAATCATTTTCTGAATTCACACATAACAAATACTAACAACAGTGGTTATCTTTGGTGATGGATGATGTGAGAAGATATTTACTGTTTATTTGTCTATTTCTGTATGAATTTTTAAAGCACTAGTTTTTTTTTCTAAATCAGTAGGATTATCTGTGTGTGGGATTTATGGGCCATTATTATGTCTTTTCTTCTTTTTTCTGTCTTTAAAAAGTCAATAAGTGTTATAAATATGGAAATAGGCTTATTGTTTTGTGTGTTTGAAAATATATTCATTTGTAAAAATAAACCAGGCAACAAAGGGAAAAAAAAAACTATGAAAAAGAAAATAAAATTAGCATAGAAACCCACTACTGGAACCATAGTTTTTTAAAAAATAAATAACATAAATGAGAATTATCAGCATCAATCACAGCTCAATCATGTGCGGTAAGAAGTGATGACCACTGTTTTCTTGAATATTACACACACTTTATACCCACCCCCACCACAGACACAAAAAGATGGAATATGAGGTGGTAGGAAAGAGTATGTTAGATGTTATCAGATGACTTTGCTGAAAATACCTAAATCTAAGGCACACATTTTATTTGCTGTTACCAACATTTTATTAGAGGTCACGAAAAAGATCACCCTACTTATGGATGGGACTCAGGTATGACAGCACCCATGGGCAACCAGCCCTTTCAACTGATTGAAAATATGCTAGGGAGATCTGTTCTGCCCCAATGTTTCACCTAAGAACATCCAACCCAGCAATTCTTCACAGTTAGCTGGAGTACAACCAATTTAGTTTCTTTCCCTGCAATTTAAAACGGTAATTTGTGTTAAAGCTCAAATAGCCCTGAGCGGAGCAACATATTAAGTTATAATCAGTCATTGGGACCATAGTATAGATTTGTTTATAAATTCCTTTTCAAAAAGCACAGAACATTAGATGGAAAGAAACGGTAAAGCTAAAGGGGGTGGTATTGGTTACTATAGATGGGAAAGATTTTTGGTATAGTTTTGGTCATAATATTTCTATTTTTTTGCATTATTACACAACACATTTGATATCTTTCTGACAAATGAATGTGCTTTATTGTACTTATGATTATTCCTCATAGCGTTTACCTTTATCATGTTCTTACTTTCATTAATCTTACTTTAAGCAAGTAGAAGAGTAATTATAACAATGCGAATTTTAAGCTCTACATTGTGCTGACAGTAAATCCTTTAAGTCCATCGCTTTGGCAAATGAAAATGATGGTCAAGAGACACAAACTGAATTAGGATTGGTGGGAGGACAGCCAGGCCCACCCACTGGGTAAATGTGACCACCACCTAAAATCCAGGGATTTCTGATGAATAAAGATAATTATGAATAATACTGCATGCCTTGCCTATTTGAGAGCATATGGCAGTGGCTCTGCATTGCCAAGAAAATAATGTTTCTGTCTGCATGTATTCTGATGTTTCCCTCAGAAGCTTCATCTACATGCGACTTGCAGAAACATAAGAAGGATTTTGCTGCACCATGCTGACAGCATTCACTGCAAAGGCTGATATTCTAAACAAAATCATCAGGAGTTGCATGAAATTAAATTTCAATCTGATGCCAGAACTGCAGAAGCAATTCAAATATGTATGGTATTTCTAAAGACCATACTTGCATAGTCATAAATATGAAATGCTAACAACCAGCATGATTCAATTGGTTGAATTCCTTTTCCATGAAATTATTTGAGACTTTTTGAAAGGTCTATGTTTTTCTGACTATTATTTGTCAGGAATAATTTTTACTAAGTATAGTTTTCTCCATGTTGTTAGGAAATACTGGCGTTGAGGAGACAAATTAACTCTTTCACTTATCCTACTGAAAACAATGAAGTGAAATATGTATTTATTTTCTCCCTTTGTGTGCTTCCTCTCAATCTCTTTCAACATGACTCCTCTGCGTATGTACCTAATGTCCTCAATTGCTCAATCCTCCCCAATCCCCAACTGGTAACATATCACTCTGGCAGTGCCTCATGAACCCCAACTTGCCCAACCACTCTGCCTTACCAAAAGACTCTCCTCATATTAAAAGGACAAACAGCTCCTATTATCTAGTAATGACAACATTGTGAAGGAAAGAGTGGACCTATCATTCTTCTCTGCTAGCCTGTTATTGTTGTGATAATGTCGCATAACAAACTACTCCTGATTCTATTGGTTTATAACAACACACATTTTTATTTCTTACACCCAGATCTAAAGATTCTGCCTCAGGCTGAGCTTGGCTCTGGGCTCTGTTCAGGTTTGAATTTGCTTCAGATAACTCATTCTGGGGCTCAGGCTAAAAAGATAGTAGCTCTGTGGGACATGCGCTTCTCATGACGATCACAGAAACATATGAGGCCAAGCCAAATTGTGCGACATTTAGAGCCTCTGCTTACATCATGTCCATAAGTCTCT
Source organism: Lepilemur ruficaudatus (assembly GCA_963574885.1). NCBI lineage: Eukaryota > Metazoa > Chordata > Mammalia > Primates > Lepilemuridae > Lepilemur > Lepilemur ruficaudatus. Next base: position 31,821 of record CAUYRT010076626.1, read on the forward strand.
CTTCAGTGAAATCAAATTGCATGACCAAGCTTCATATGGATGGAGAGGGAAATATACTTCACCTACCATAATGTACTACAAAGTCACAAGGCCGAAAAAGAAGTAAAGAACTGAGAATCTGGCTTACTTTCAAGAAAATATATTTTTTCTTTCATGGAAATTCACTAGAAATAATATTGTAGCTTAAGCGAAAGTAGAATTTGTATTGGTACAAAATGTCGGCATCATTGTAATTTGATATATTCCTCCAACCACCTCTCACACTGAATCTAATGAATCCTATGAATTACATCTACGTGATGTAATTCATCTATTTCATCAATCATATAATAAGAATAAAATCTAATACTTACTACGTGCCAGGCCCTGTTTTAAGTGCTTTATATCCATTAACTCATTCAATTATCACAATAACTCTGTAAGTTAATGACTATCCTGATCTTTTTTGACATGTTAATAAAGTGAGGCATAGAGAGAGTTACCAATTTGCACAAAGCCACACATTTCATAAGGTACACATGTACTCTACCTCCAGATTCTAAACTCCTGACTGAGAAACTGAATATGTACAAACACAATGACGAGACCATATGGACAAATAGAAGAACTCTAACCAACAACCTGCAGTGATGTGCCTAGAAAACAAATCAATTATCAATAATAACCAGCCCAAGAAGCCAACCTACTGTAAGTAAGACCTGGAGGAGGTCAGACTGCTGTCTCAAGTAACAATCCAAGAAGCCAAACAAGAACCAAACAATAAAAACAATTATAATCAGCTCAAAATAGCCAGGACTTGAATGATAACTGACTGCTTTCCCTAATTTTTGTCTCTGTTTCTAATTTAGGACCAATCAGACAAAGCCAAATATGTAGCCCTAACCAATCACATAAGATGCCTTGTTTCTAGTTAGCCTGTCTTCAGCTTCCCCAGGACAACAGCCTCCAACCAGGGCACACCCTGAAGTCTTTTCTTTTTTTCACTATAAAGCTTACCCACATCTTTGCTTGTCTTTGAGTTTCTGCCAAAATACAAGTGGTGGTGGCTGACTCCATTGCTATAGCAATCTTTGAATAAATAGCTTTTGCTTTCCTCATTTTGGTTGGTCTGTTTATTTTTAAATAACCATAGCAATATCCATCACATTTAATATAACACATTTTGTGTATAGTACACCTATCAGAGAATAAGGCTATAGTTATCACTACAGAAAAGCCAATAATTGGCTCTTTTAAGGACTTAATTTTAGTAATATGGTCTTACACTTAATATTTAGAGAAGTATATGCATATATCTATAGAAAGCCCAAGTCAAAAATACTCATAATAAAAACAAAAGTAATGATAAAAACAATAGCTATTTTATTAAGCATTTATAAGTACTACACACATTATTAAAACCATTGCTTAAATTAGTTTGTTGCAAACTCACTACCAAAATTACTCTCATTTTACAGATGGAAAATTAAAGCTTAAAAAGGGTAAGCAACTTATTGATGCACATATTGCTTGGGTATTATATAAACAAGGTTTAACACTGATAGTTTAACTCCAAAATTCAAGTGCATTGACGCTTAATGCAATGCCTGGCACACAGTAGAAATTCAACTTACTATTAATAAATACTTATAGAGTAAAAAGAATTATTAGTTGATTAATTACCAACACTCAGTAAAACACTGACCATGAAAATCTATTCATCAAACCCCATAGAACTTACTTACGTCTTTCTCAGATTCTCTTTCTCTACATGCATGTTATTTACATTCATCTGCATTTGCTATATGTATAACCAGATTCCCCATTTAGATAAGAATGCTCTTAAGAGCATATAATCTTTGCTGCTTTTCCTCCTGAGTTTGGTTTAACTGTGTGCATGTTGTGAGCACTGAATCAATGCTAGGGAGAAATAGGTCCAGGATTCTATGCTATCCACTTGTCTCTGTGCCCAGTGAATCTGCCAGTGATTACTGGCAGTTGAAGCTCTGGTCTCTCACCAAACCCAATCCAAAGGTCTGCAACCTTCCAACTAAGCAACCATCAGATCTTAGCTGAGCAGTATGTATAACATGAAAACTTTGGCATAGGAGGTGGCTTCCTGACAATCAAGTGTAGTGAGAATACCCGTAGTAATGAAGGGTTTGAAATAACCATCTTCAACTCTTCAGTAGGACTGTTAAGGGGATTGTAACCTTGAGTATATATGAATTAGAAGGCACAGCCCATTTTCTCCAAAGAATTTGAGATCCATTATAAAGAGGCAATATATGTAACCTAAATATTTGTACCCCTGTAATATGCTAAATAAAAAAATTAAAAAATAAAGAGACCATGAAATGATGACTTACAATAAACATTACTGATGATACTAAAACCATGATATAAGGAATGTATTCAAGTAAAAAAAAAATGTTTAAATATTTGTTTAAAAGGCCTCCAAGGAGGTAAGGATAACTGACTAGAGGTACCCAGCATTCACCGCCTCCACAAAAAAGACCAAAACTGAGTAGATAATCACTTGTTGAATAGAATATTTAAGAGAGAACACTGGAATTCAGCAGGGAAGTGACAGGGAACCTCTGAGGCATGGGAGGAGTGGGAAGTGGAGCAGCCATTCTGGCCAGGTTTGGCTTAGAGCCAGGAGAAACTCCCCATTGCAAGAAAACGGTAAACAAGAGCTCCCCAGCAACCATATTCTTACCACGGATTCCTATAGTCCTAGCCATGGGAGAGCCCATCGGTCTTCACAGGTCCTGAGACTAGTATAGGGAGCTGCCTGGAGTCCACATGACAGTATTGTTTCAGAGAGGGAGTTCATGTGGGATCCCCCACACCCTGAGATACCCAAACAGCTGCATGGCAGTACCAGTGTGAGAGCCCAGCCCCCACCAGGCTTCATCCTGCCCTAGGGCCCAACAGCTGTTACATTTCCCCATCCCTGGAGCACCACTGACATCCCCTCATCCACACAGAGGGCTGCAGTATTGCAAGACCAGATGGACTCAGTGGTGTGGTCATTCCCAGCACTCTAGCCCATGCAGTGTCCTACACCACAGGGAATGGGCAGCACAGCACTCCAGGAAGGCTACCCTTGGGACAAAGGGAGCTAAAGTGAGACCTCCTAGAGCCTGAGAGCCACCTGCACAGCACCACTGCCACCAGCCATCAACCTTGCTACCTCCAGTGGTAGAGCTGCCATGCATCTGCATGTACCTTCAGGGAGCCTGGATACTGGCCTGCCCAGGTACTCTCTTAGGCCCTAAGCACAGGCCTCCCCATCCCTCTGCCACTGCTCCTGTGTCTCTTGCATGCCTTCTAGTGGGCTGAAGACAGGAATGCTCCACCTCTTGCCACTGCTGTCTGAATGCACTGTTCAGGTGCCTGGGGATTGACCTACCCAATCCACCACCACCAGTACCCATGCAAGCATCAGGGGCCCTGAGAGCTTGCCTGCTCAGCCTGCTGCTGTAACCACCACTGGAGCCCAACTGCATATGCTACTTGGGGGCCTGGGGATTAGCCCACCAAGCCCACCACTGCCACCACTAATACTCCAATGTAACACTCAGAGGCCTAAGTGTTGGCCCATTGCCACAACTGCCACCACCAATGCCACACATGCTGCCTAGAAGTCTGAGGACTTGCTTGCCTGTCCAGCTCACTGCTGTACTGTCAGCAGCCAAGCAAGCAGCCTGGAAGCCCAAGGACTGGCCGACCCAAACTCATTACCACCAGTGCCTGCACTGTCACTCTTAAGTACCCATGTGTGCCATCTTGAGGGCCCAAGGACCTGCTTTCTCAGCCCACTAGTGCCACCACTGGTCCTTGACTACTGACCTATCTGCCATGCCTATCCTCAGCAAAACTTTACCAGTTTCCACTACCGACCACAGTCCAAACCACTGAGGACTCATAGGCACCACTGATGATGATTACAGCCAAATAATTCATACAAAGACTAAACTACCATGCACATCCAGAATCGAAGCCAAAGCACTCCACCCAACCAACACACACACACACACACAAAAAAACATATGACAAAGTCTTTTCCTATGAAACCCAATCCATAAAGTTGAAAGAAGTGACCATTATATGAGATGCATAGATATCAATGCAAGGACACAAGAAACATGAAAAAGCAAGGAAACATAACACCTCCAGAGGAACATTGTAGTTTTCTGGTAATAGATCCCATCAAAAGGAATTCTACAAAATGCCTGAAAAAGAATTCAAAACAACAGTTTAAAGAAACTCAGTTAAATACAAGAGACCACAGATGAACAACACAAAGAAATCAGAAAGATAAATCATGATCTGACTGAGAAATTCAGCAAAGAAATAGTCACCATTCAAGTGAACAAAACAGAAATCCTGGAACTAAAGAACCAATGAAACAGATAAAAAAATAGAACTGAGAACTTAAACAATAGACTAACTAAAGCAGAAGAAAGAATTTCTGAACTTGAAGACAGGGCTTTCGAAATAACCTAGCCAGACCCCCTCCCCCCAAAAAGTATAAAGAATGAAAAAGAAGAAAGCTTATGTGACATATGAGACACCATGAAGCAACAAAATTTTCTAATTTTGGAAATTCTGGAGGGAGAAGATATGAGTAAAGGTATATATATATATATATATATATATATTAAAAAAACCTGTTTAAGAAAATAATATCTGAAAACTGCTCAAGTCTTGCAAAAGATACAGACATATAGAGAAAGAAAGCTCAAAGCTTCCCAAACAGATTCAACCCCAAAAGGTTTTCCCCAAGGCACATTGTAGTTAAACTGTCAAAAGTCAAAGACAAAGGGAAAATTCTAAAACCAGCAAAAGAAATGTATTAAGTCACATATAAGGGCATCCTCATCAGACTACCAGTAAATTTTGCAGCGGAAACCTTATAGGTCAGAAGAAAATATGATGATATATTCAAAGCACTGAAAGAAAAATACTGACAGTCAAAAATTTATACCCATCAAAGCTATTCTTCAAAAATGAAGGGGAAATGAAATATTTCCCAGGCAAGCAAAACCTTAGGGAATTTATCACCACTAGACTGACCTTACAAAGAAATGCTTAAGGGAGTCCTACATCTAAAAATGAAAGAATGATATCTACCATCATAAAAACACATGAAAGTATAAAACCCACTGTTAGAGAAAATATACAAATGAGAAACAGAAAGGAGTCACATGTTACCACTACAAAAACAAAACAAAACAAAACAACAACAAAAAACACCAAACCACAGTGATTAACAGTAAGAGAAGAAGAAAGGAACACAGGATAAACAAAACAACCAAAAAATAACTAAAATGACAGGAATAAGTCACTTATCAATAATAACCTTGAATGTACATATATTAAATTCCCCACTTAAAATATATAGACTGACTGAATGTATAAAAAAAACCCAACTATATGCTACCTACAAGTAACTCATTTTACCTGTAAAGAAACGTAGACTGAATAGAAGGGATAGAAAAAGAAGTTCCATGCAAACAAAACCCCAAAGCAAGCAGGAATAGCAATACCTGTATCAGATACAATGGAATTTAAGTCAAAAACTGTAAAAAGAGACAAAGAAGGTCATTATATAATGATAAAGGAATTAATTCAGCAAGCAGATATAACAATTCTAAACATATATGCATCTAACCCTAGAACACCTAGATATATGAAGGATATTATTAGATCTAAAAAGAGTGGTAGAATCCAATGCAATAACATTTAGAAATTTCAACACTTCACTCAGCATTGGGCAGATCATCTAGACTGAAAATCAAAAATGGAATGTTGAATTTAAACTGAATTTTAGAGCAAACAGACCTTACAGATACTTACAAAACACTTTACCCAACAGCAGCAGAGTACACATTCTTTTCAACAGCACATGGAACATTCTCCAGAATAGGCTATATGTTAAGCCACAAAGTAAGTATCAACAAATTTTTTAAAAATCCAATTTATATCAAGTATCTTCTCAGACCACAATAAAACAAAACTAGGAATCAATTTTACAAAAGGAACATTGGAAAATATATATATACATGAAAATTATACAATATTCTCCTTAATGGCCATTGGGTCAATGAAAAAGTTAAGAAGGAAATTAAAAACTTCTTGAAACAAATGAAAATAGAAACACAACATACCCAAACCTATGGGACACAGCAAAAGTAGTACCAAGAAGGAAGTTGATAGCAAAAGAATAAAAACTAGAAGGATTTCAAATAAGCAACTTAACAATGCATGTCAAGGAACTAGAAAAGCAAGAAGAAATCAAAATTGAAATTAGTAGGTGAAAAGAAATAATAAAGATTAGAGCAGAAATAAACAAATAGAGACTAAAAACTATACAAAGAATTAATAAAATAAAAAGGTGTTTTTTGAAAAGATATACAAGATATACAAGTCTATCTACAATAAACCTCTAGATAGACTAACCAACACAAAAAAAGAATCAAATAAATAAATTCGGAAATGAAAAGGAGACATTATAATTGATATCATAGAAATGCAAAAGATCATTAGAGACCAATGAACAACTATATGCTAAAAAATTGTAAAACCTCAAGGAAATGGATAAATTCCTAGACACATACAACCTACCAGAATTAAAACAGGAAGAATCAGAAAAGCTAAACAGATCAATAATGAGTAATGAGATTGAAACTAGACCCCCATCTTTCACTATATACAAAATCAACTCAAAATGGATAAAAGATTTAAACATAGACCTGAAAATATAAAACTACTGGAAGAAAACATACGGGAAATTCTTCAGGACATTGGTCTAGGCAAAGATTTTATGGCTAAGACTTCAAAAGCATAGGCAATGAAAACAAAAATAGACAAATGGGACTACATTAAACTAAAAGTCTTCTACACAGCAAAGGAAACAATCAACAGAGTGAAGAGACAACCACTAGAATGACAGAAAATACTTGCAAAATATTCATCTGACAAGAGACTAATATCCAGAATATACAAGGAATTCAAATAACTCAACAGAAAAATACATATAATCCCATTAAAAAGTGGGCAAAATATCTGAACAGACATTTCTCAAAAGGAGAGATACAAATGGCCAAGAGTATGTGAAAAAATACTCAACATCACCAATCATTAGCAAAATGAAAATTTAAAGCCACACTGAGATATCATCTCACCTCTGTTAGAATGGCTTCTTAGTAAGAAGAAAAAAACTGTTCATGCAAGGGAGTGGTGGCCCTTGTTCCTGTTGTGCCCTCAGTGTACACAAAGAATGCCTGACCTTTAGAGGAAGGAAATAGCATAAGTGCTTATTTTGGAACCAAAAACTTCAAAATTGCAGTTCTCCAATTCACATTTTTAGGGGATGAATTATCATGACTAAATGCCATTTTTCTTCATATGTGGTGATGTCTGTTTGTGTGACAACATGACATTTTATAAATAACTCATATCATTCTGTACTTTTCAGAAGGATATACGCCTGCTGTCTACCTCATTTTTCTGATACCTCATTGTTTTACCCCCCACTCAATGAATTATCCACTATTCCAAAGAATTATACTCACAGCTTTTTTCCCCCTCTTTCCAAATAAGGCCATGAAAAAAGTGAAATCTTTCTTGTAAACCAATGAACTACCAGTCCTTTTTTCAGAAGTCTCGCAGTTCATATTGTCATAAAACTAGGAGGATGTTTTCTCACCTCTCTGCCATTTGCTAGTACTGAGATTACCCTTAGTCTTTTGCCCACTTTCTTTCTATGTGGGTTATGACAATTCTCACATAAGGGAACTCCCTACCACTGTCTCCAATTTTGTTACCTGGATAGATTTCCAGTCCAGAATACATAGAAATCTCAAGACCATGAAAATTCATGAGAAATTTTCACAGATCTGGAAGGTTACTACTGAAGTTCTTCCCTGAAGGAACAGAGACAATGTGAATACTGGAGAACCAACTACAGAGGGCTTCTCTGTCCATGCAGCCCATGTGGCAGAATGGAGTCTGAGAGATAATTTGGGACAAGTATATTATGGCCTATAAAGGGATGCCCTCAGCAATTATTAATAACTGCCTTTTTTCACAAGGCCCTGTACTAGGTACTATGAGGATACAAGAATGGCAAGGATACTATTACCATCAAAAAACTTACAGTCTGACATTTAAGATGAGAGCATAATTATATCATAGAGAGTTATGGGTATTGTAAGAAAAGTACAGATCAAGGACTATGGCACTTCAAAAGAGAGGGTGATTATTTTTCATTGGCTAAGGGCCAATCATGCTTTCTGAAAAATGCGATATTTGACCTCTGTCCTAATGTTTGGGCAGAAAGCATGCAGTAATAAACCTGCACATCCAGACATTTGGAGCCGTAAGAATTGGTCAATATCAACTGTTATAGTCAAACTATGTTTCCTTATTCCTAGGAATCATTCCATTTAACTTCATTGTACCTGATCCCAAGGATCTCAAGCAAGTAAAAATCAATAATATAAAATGATCTGCTCGACTGTGTTGATTTCAAGGTGTTACTTTTGTGCTTGCATTGCTTACAACCATTTCATTCATTCAGGGAACTGCAGAAAAATAACCCAAAAAACAGTTAAATATGTAATGGAGCCTCAAGCCCCTTTCTGCTACAACATTCTACCTCTCTCCTTTCATCATAAATCTTAAGTTCGCCCTAAGAATCTAACAGCACTTTAGCAAGCATGAAATGTGATTGTAATTGTGAAAGTAACCAGAAAAGAAAACACCAGCTTACTAGAAATGTTATCCTAAATTAGAAATACTTAGGGATGAAGCAGTCTCAGCTTGGAGATGCAAAGATTCTATAAGGACATCATCTAGCTGCTGAGACTTGTTTCTCCTGTGCTGAATTAAATTATATGTTTATATTATGAAGTAGCCTGCAGTTTTTCATTTCAAATTTTCTAATACATAAAAAGAAATTAACCTTGCAATAGCTCTTATTCTAGGTGCCCAAACTTCCCTTTTCCTTATTAGTTATTTTAATCTGTGTAACATGTGTTGGGTCACTGGCAACAAGCAGTCCAACTTTTAATTTAAATTGAGTACAATCTGCTTGGAAAACTATCTCAATCTGCAATTAAAACACCATAATTTCTTAATGTATGTGTATTGCTGAGTGATAGACTACCTATGGTTCATCCATCATGACTAATTTAAATAGAAACGTACTCCTATTACTCCATACGTTATGTATGAATATGTTAAACATATCACCCCAAACACAAAACGTAATGTTAATTGATTATTATCTAAGCATAATGTGCTGTACCAGAGTGTTGTTCATTTGTCAATGTTTCTAAATCATTCTGCACATGTTGTGAAGGTGGAAGTAACATTTGGGGTTTCTTTTATTCACACAAAATTACTGTTGTAGTGAGGCAAAAATATGAGAAGCAATTTATTTTAATAGAGATACATTAATCAATTTCTTGGTATATGTGTCACGGAAAACCTGTTTCCTATGAAAAAATGACCCAGAGGGAGCTGAAAGGTATATTAAAAGTTAATTTTTCCAATGCTAACATGAAATACTGTCACATGTTTAAAAAAATTTCAATGATTTCAAGGAGAAAAACTATTTCTAATACTTTAAATAAAATTCAGAAGTAACAAAAATGTTAAACTATATGTGCTGTTTGCCTAAGAGCTGCTTACAGAGCTCCAGAATTATGATAATTTTCAATCCTGAGGTTTTGTTTTTTAAATTTATATTTTAAATAACAGCTAAGCACATTTTTATGAACTGCATCACTAAGAAACCATCTGTACATTTTTATATAGGCCACTTAAATTTTGTTAAATTTGTCAGTTACTAAGCTGTGGTTTTTCAAATCTTTGAAAGGTAGTTCTCAAAACCAAAAGCTACTGTGGTTGTAAGCAAAAACATACCAAATGCCTGTTGTGGCTTTAATAGGCACTGAGAGAAAACACAAGCATAAAACAGTTAAGAGGCTGTGTCTGCATATCGCTGAAACATCCCATAAATGTGGAGGACTCAGTCAATTATTCAAATGATTTTGTGAGCTAGGGGCCACCAAATGTTGGAAGGTTAACATTACTTTCACATTGATTTACAGATGGCATTTGGTAAAGGTCATGGACCCCTCCCCTGACACACACACATATACAATACACATACTTGAGTGTTCTTGGCTGGTTTCCCCTCTTACTAGGAGAGGTAACAATTTTGTATAAAGTTAGCCTAGGCCACGTAGATTATTCTTAGACTGGCTGTATTATGTGTAACTGAACAGGCACCAGCAATCAGTAGAATTATGTCCTCAGCTTGCCTTTGAAGTGTGCTTCTGTTCCATTAGGGATAAATGCCCAGCAAAGTGTATTTTTAAGCCTAAGCACACCGCTACAGGATTTCTGACCTGGAACTCAGTCCCAGTTGAAATTTTGTATATGCATGGCAAGGAAGTTTAGTCCTGGACTCCTAACAAATTGTTTCTAACTTTTAGTTCAGACAAAGTACTCATGGTAGTCTTCAATGAAAATTTAATCCAAGTTTTCCCCTTTACCTTCTTCCTATTATTATATTCTATCATTTCTTATCAGTGTTAATATTGTTTCTTGCAGCTAAATCATTTAATTATGATTGGCAAAACAGCAACAATATTAATAAGATGTAACCTATGTTGACACTATATACACACACACACACATATATTACATGGTTTTTAGATAGCAGAGTTGTGCAGCAGAAGCATGCTGGGCCCATAAATATGTATTACATAGTTTTGAACTATTTATATTGTGGCTCCTAAATACTTCAATTTGTAATGCCTAAGAACAAGGACAGGCTCTTACTCTACAGAATTACTATCAAAATCAAGAAATTAACATCAATATAATACTATTATCTAATCTCCAGCCCTTAAATTTTGCTACTTTTCCCCCCAATAATGTATTTTATGGTCATCCCTTCCCCAAATTTCAGTCTAAGATCCAATCCAGAGTCACTCATTGCATTTAGTTATGTCTTTTTGTCACTTTAATTTGGTACATTTCTTTAATCATTTTTTCTTTCATAATCATTATATTTTTGAAGAGTATAGGCTAATTATTTTGCAGTGTGTTTGGTCTCAGTTTTCCACATGATTAATTTCAGGTTATGAATTTAGGGGTAGGTATAACAGAGAAATGATGTCTTTCAGGGGGTGAGTTTATCCCATGACTGGTGATGTTAACTAGGTGGTATCTGGCAGGCGTCTCCATCAAAAAAGTCCTACTTATTTCCTTTGTAATTAATAAGTATTTTGTGGGAAGACAGTTTCAATCTATGTAAACAAGCTGTTTCCTCCTTAGTTTTAGCGACCATTGATGATTCTTGCCTGACTCAATTTTTACTCTGATTGTGCCCAAGTGGTGATTTTCTTCTACATTTATTAACTGACATTTTATTGTAGAAAAGAGCATTTGTCTATTTATTTAATTATATTATAAATGCATGGACTCATTTAAATTTGGTGAGTTGCGCTCTGTGCAATTGTGGAGACGCACCACTCAGCTCTCCTTTCAAGAGAATCCGTTCTGAGGACGTGGCTGTCTGACAGCCTCCATTTGCTGCACCTTCAGATTCACTGCCATGTTCACACCAAGGCCGTGGTCTCCCAGAGCTTCTCCTGGTCAATGCCTGGGCAGGGAGAGGTATTAAAATTGGGCCATTTGCGCCCATGGCAGGATTGCTGTAAATGGGCAATCTTCTCTAGGGCCCCCATTAGTCTGTTCAAGACTTTCTTTCTCAGAGCTGCAGCTCTTCCCATCCAACCCTCCGTTCTTCCTTCTCTCCTTTACGGAAGTCAGTCCCTCGTTGCATTTGGGGCTTTCACTGCCGACCTATATTCCCTCTCTTCTTTATTCTTTATAGGAATTTCCCTGAATAAATCTATTATACGTCCAATTCTGTCTCAGCATCTGTTTTTTGGGAGGACACAAACTGACACATTCTACTACTATCCTTATTTATTTTGATGCTCAAATTGTCCTAGATTTGGCCAGGAGTTGCCTAAGGATGGCTTCTATGTCTTTTTTTCTCCTTTACCTTTTTATTTTGAAATAATTTTAGGGTCACATAGAAGTTTGCTTAGAAATCGGATCTCCTGGAGGTGAAGAGTAAAATCATATACACCAGAGGCTGGAAAGGATAGGTAAGTGGGAGTGGGATGAAGAGAGGTTGGTCAATGGGTACAGACATACAGTCAGATAGAAGATAAAAGTTCTACTATTGGATTGCAGAGTAGGGTCACTATAGTTAGCAACAATGTATTGTATATTTCAAAGTAGCTGGAAGAGAGGACTTGAAATGTTCCCGACACATAGAAATGATAAATACTCAAGATGATAGCTACCTCAAATACCTAGACTGATCATTCTATGCATGTAACAAATTATCGCATGTATACTATAAGTATGTAGAACATTATGTATCAATAAAAATAATATAAAGAACTCCTGCTGTGTAGTCTTCATCCAGCTTCTCCCAATGATAATATTTATGTAACCATAATGCAGTTATCAAAACCAGAATGTGAACATTAGAAGCATACTAAGTAAACTGCATACATTCTCACCTGTTTTTCCCTGCACTAATCTATATGTGTGTATATAGTTATATGAAATATAGATTTATTTGATCATTACCACAATAAGGATACAGAGCTGTTCAATCACCACAAAAACTTCCTTGGGCTACCCTTTTAAAGTTATAGTCTCCCTCCAACCCTAAATCCTGTAATCACTGATATTTTCTCCATCACCATAATGTTGTCATTTTGAGAATGTTATATAAATGGAATCACGTAGTATATGAAATTTCATTTTTATTCACATAATGTCCAAAAGACCCATTAAGTGGTTGCATGCACCAATAGTTCATTATTTTCATATTTGATTAGTATTCCATTGCATGGATATATCATTTTATTTATCCAGTCACCCATTTGAGGGCATTTGTGTTGTGTTTCTGGTTTTTGACTCTCATAAAATATTCTGCTGTCAACATTCATGTACAGGTATTGTGTGTGTGAACATGCATTTTAATTTTGGGGGGGGCAAATACCAGGGAGTCATATGATAATAACCCAGTCATTGCTGGATCATATGGCAAGTAAATGTTTAACTTAAAAGAAACTACCAATTTGTTTTTCAGAGTGGCTATATCATTTTATAGTACCACTATTTTGTCCTTTGTACATGGTCCCATTATTGTTTGGGTGCTTTCTAACTTTCTGGTAGAATATGATATTCCAGATTTATCTTTTACTTTCTCTGCCTAGAACCAGCCAATTCCCCAAACAACTCTAGTTCCTTTTAGTGAGGAATGACATATAGAAATCAACATCTGGGCTCCAGGTGTGCTCATTATCAATGCTATGTATGCATAGGCGCACACACACATATCCACATCTATCTTTAAATAAGTTTAGAATCAATTAATTTCTCTATCTAACCCTGAATTTAGGCTGCTTCCTCCAATTCTAGTCCAGCATCATAAAGTTCATTTTAGCCTCCCCCATTTGCATATTTGTAATTCCTCTAATACGGAAAAATCTGGCTCCTATTTATAATATCCATATTTACTTAATCATAGAGTACACAGAAAGTAATTTCAACAATTTTCACCCATGTCACATAAGAAATGCCTACCAACTGAGTTCAATATCTGTGTGTAGTATGTAGTGTTAAAATTACTTGGGTTATTACTTTATCCCCATTTGATAAAGTCATTAATACAGTTAGGTTCATTTGTTTATATCCTATTTTATAGTTTTTGTCCATCCTTGTTGATATCTATCTATCCATTCATCCATTTCTGATGCAATATTCTGCTTTCGGAATCTGAACCAAGTGTTATGTATAAACACAAACAAGTCAGGTTTATTAACAAATGTTTTAAGTAAAAAAATTAAAGACAATAATATAGTATTTCCATTATGATTATAGTCTGTGTGGACTCTCCTCATCCTATATACCGTCTCTCATTTTCATGGGTATCTACTATCCTTGATGTTTACCTCTCATGTGCTTTTCTTAATACTTTTTTGGATTGTAAATATTTATGCCTAAACATGTTTTTACATATTTTTGAACTTTTTTCTATTAGTGGAATTTATGGTATTCAATTTGTTTCTTATCACAAAGAAATAGATATAATTCTTTCATTTTTACTGTGTATAGGATTTCAAACATACAAAATTTATCCACTTTCGTTCACAGAAATTTATTTATGTTCAATTATTTTTGGCAATTACAAACAGTGCTGCAATAAGCAGTCATGTGCTGTCTCCTTGTGCTCATGAGGAACAAATTTCTTAGGTCCTTCTGGTAGATTTGCTAGGTTGTAGAGTACATCATTTCATTATAATGTTGATGAAAAAATTTGATTCCTGGAAGGCACCACTGCTATGTGGAGTTTGCACATTCTCACCATGTTTGCATGAGTTTTCTTCAGGTATTCCTGGCTTCCTCTCACATCCCAAAGATGTGCATGTTAGGTTAATTGGCGTGTCTACATTGTCTCAGCGTTAGTGAGTGTAGGTGTGTGTGTGTAAGTGGCCCTGCAATGGAATGGCATCCTGCCCATTGTGGGTTCCCACCCTGAGCTGGCAGGATAGGCTCTGGTCACCATGACCCTGAACAGGAATAACTGCGTAAATAATTATCTTACTTATTTTTATTCATCTTACTCAAATGTATGTTTAGTTCATATTGATTTCAATTTTTAATATTAGAACTATTTGGGGACTTTATGTAGAAGTTCGGTCATGTTTTTGTGACCAGAAATATGCTATAGAGTGTCATTCTTGTTTATATGAATTAGCTTGTGGTAAATTGGTTTTTCATATTTCAGTTCACTTAAACTTGCAGTTTCCAAGAACCTATTGATGACATTAAGTGAAAAGTTACCATATAGGCATCTTTAACTTCATGCGGGTATTGACCATTTCAAAATGGTCCTACCAATTTACAACTCTACCAGAAGTATGTAAGAGTTCCAATTAGTCCATATTCTCCAGTAATTTCTATTGTGAGACATTAAGGTTTTTTCCATTGAAATTTGTGCAATAGTATTTCATTTTGGTTTTCATTTTCATGAATGAGTTTTGTCAATTTTTCATACAATTACTGGCCACTAGTGTTTCCTCTTGTTAGTTGCTAGCCCACATTTTTTATATATCTTTAGATTATTTTTTAAATCTTTTTCTCATGGATTTATAGGAACACTTTATATACTCTGAATTCTAGTCATTTGGTACTTAGGTTTTGCAAATATCTTCTTACGGGCTTAGCTTTCCCCCTCACTTGTTAAATGGTATATTTGGATGGGCAAAAATAATTAATTTTATTGTACTTATTTTTCTCACTTTTTATTCATGTTTTATATGTCTTATTTAAGAAATTCTTCCCAATCTTTAAATCACAAAGATTTTTTTATATTCTAATGCTCATATTTAGATTATGCAATTACCTTAAATTAATTCTGGGTATTATAAGAAATGGGGATATGATTGTATATTCTTGTTGTATATTTCATTGTTTAGGAAAATTTCCAGAATCGTTTTCTCATTGACCTGCAATGCCATTTATTTTATATACCCTATTTCCACCTGTGTGTACCTTTGTGGGCTTTCTGTTCTATTTGCTTATCAATCTGCTTCTATACCAACACTCACTCTCTTCATTAAAATGGGTTTATAACATTTGTTATAAAGCACATTCTTCTGTTCTGTTCTTCTTCAGAAATGTCTTGTTATTTTTGACTTTTTGTTTCTCATATTAATTTTAGAATCAGCTTGTCAAATTTCATTAAAATCCCCATTAGAATCTTCGGGTTTTCATTGAAAATACAGATTATTTTAATGAGAATTGCTCTCTTTATGATATTGAAACTATTAATTAACATAATATTTATTTTTATGATCATCTTTAACGTTTTTGGTAAAGTTTTCTAATTTTCTTTAAAAAATCATGAGCATTTTTATTTATACTTAGTCTTAGGATTCTTTCATATTTAATGCTGCTAGCAATGATATATATATTTTTTAATGCATATACTGTTGCCGGTGTATAGAAATGCAATTTAATTTTTATATGTATCATATATACCTTGGTGACTTCTCATTAATTCTAATCATTTGCCTGTTGATGCTCTGAGGTTTTTTATGCAGGCAATCATAATAAAATATCTGCAAATAATGACATCTTTGTTTCTTCTTTTTTCTAGAACATATGCCTCTTAATTACATATATATATTTATTTTTTATTATTCTGACAAGGACACCCAGTATATTATGAAATAGAAGTATTAATAGCAAGCAACTTTGTCTTGTTTTTGTTATTAAAAGAAGTATTTCTAGTGTTTTACATTATTATGATTTTGCTGTAGGATTTGTACATACCCTTTATCAGGAAAGAAAAATTCCTTTATTTCAGTAATTTCTGACATTTTTTTCCTTTCTATTCATGAACTGGTGTTGAATTTTATTGAATGCTTTTAAAGCAACAATTGAGATGATAACATGGATTTTCTCCTTTAATCTGTTTATGTGGCAAATTACATTAATAGATTTTTAAATCTAAAACCAACTCTGCATTCTCAAAATAAAACTAACATAGAGATGACACATATTGATTTTTAAATTAATTCCTAGATTCAATAGCTAATACTTTGTTTAGGAATTTTACATTAATATTCATGAGTTATATTGGCCTATAATTTTTCCTTTTAGTGCTTTTCTTGTTTGTTTCGGTACCAAAGTCATAGGAGCCTTGAAATAATTCCGGAGTTCTCTCCCTTTCTAACCTTAGTGACCAAGATAGCCTTAATGTTGCCCTCAGTTTGGATATACTCTCAACAGTTTTGTTCCTGAATAGCTCCTGATTTCCTTTTTCTTAGAACAGTTACTTTAGAAAACTTGCAATTAAAAATTCTTTCTTTGTCTCTTTGAGATATAAATCCTCTATAATCCAGGAATGTGTCTCTCAAGGACCTAGAAGCCAACTCACTGAAATTAAATAATGAGCTTATGCTGATATTTTTTCATATAAGTATTTTTTCATCAATTTTCAATATTTCTATTTAACTTATTCAAATTCCCCAGTACTACACCTGCACATCACCTTTCTCATCCTCCCAAAAGAATTACATCAATTTTGGGGAGGTAAAACTTATTAAAACTCCTGTTAATATGGCCAGACATCCAGTAATTTAAAAGTTCTTCTATTTCTTTTTCTTTTGGATCATACCTTCTAGAGTACGGGAACATTCTCCTGTTCCCATCTTGTCTCATTGCTCTCTAGGTCTAGTGAACAGCTGTCATCCTGGCTCTTCTCTTCATCTTCACTCTGGAAATTCCTTTCCCTTCTCTTTTGCATTAGAACCCCTGGTTCCTGTGTCCTATCACTTTTTCTTCTTGGTTAATTTTTTTTTTAAGTTTTTGAGCATCATTTCTAGAATGCAAGGGAGATAAAAACGTTGATACTTTATAAGTCAGAAAATATATAGTGTCTTATAATTTGCTGACAGATTAGTTAAGTACGTAATTCTGAGTTGTAAATAATTTTTACTCAAGTTTTTAAAGGCATGGCTCTCTTATTTTCTAGTTTTGGCTGTGACCACTGAGAATTATGGAAGCAATAAGTATCTTAATTCTTCTCCTCTATAATCTATTTTTCTCCCCATCTAAAAATATTTTAAGACCATTCCTTTATTAGAATTTTGAAATTTTAAGATTATGTATCTTAGTGGGGACTTTTATATATTTTTTTGTTTTCTTTTATTCATAATGTTAAACACATAGAGGACCCTTTCAATCTGGAATCTCAAGTCCCATAATTCCAAGAAATATTTTGATTTATACATGTTATAATTCCCTCATTGTCTCTTCTCTCTTTCCTAAAATACTATTTTTCAGTTGAAAGTTGAATCTCCAGGAATAATCCTATAATTTCGATCTATCTCCTTTTGCTATAACTATCTCTTCATATATTTATTCTAATTTCTTGCAAATTTACTCGACTCTATTGTGTGAATAATCTATTAAATTGTTTCTTTCATATATTTTAACTTCCAAGAGTATTTCTGTTTCTGTATTTGTCCATTTGTTTTTAGCAGCACTAAAATATTGATTGGAAACTCTGTGTGCATGACTAGGATTTTTGACCAGAGAAATGTAGTGGAGAGTGATCAGACAGAGGCTCTGGCATTTCACTGAGGTATATTTCTGAACAAGTATCTCTGAAGTAATTATATATTTTGTAGATAATTCTGTGCTATTCTCCCTGTGTAGAGGACTGATTATAGGCCTACTTAAAGAGCTGGAAGTTGGCTCATTACTCATTGTAAATGAGGTAGTTATTTTGAAAGAACAAGAGTCAATAGAATGTAATTATAAAGCAATTTGGGGGGCATTTGGGGTTTCTGAGTGAATCCTTTCACTTGGAACGTGCACTCACATATTACTATATTTACAGATTGTTTTCTAGTGGCTACTTTTACTCTCTCTCCCAGATTCTGAGTTTCTAGCAATGCAAATCCTCCCTCTGCATCTCTTCATCAGGTGTCCTGGAGTAGAATTTTAAAAGGACCCCAGGCTGGTTCCCACTGGGGTTTTCATTTGGTCCTGATAACAGGTCCTTTGACTCAGCACCTAAGGATGTGCACCTACTTTCTGATGCAATTCTCTGGTTCGCTACACAGAAACAGTCTCTGCTTCTTGAAAAGTTCCCAAATGTAGACCATATTCTCTGAGGAATTTTCCTGGAGCTCCTTTCACTTATCTTAGGGTGACTGTTAAGCAGTCCCTTTCCTTCTCCCATGGGGAGAATGCTACAAAGAGATTCTCTTTGAAAATACGACTCCTTCTTGGCATTTCAAATCTTGTATACATCTTCAAGGTAAAAGTTGAGCTTTCCCAAAACAAACTACCTTTCTATCCATTTCCTTTCGAAGTCTTGCTTAGGTGGGTGTGCACGTACATATTAGATGTGGGGTTTGGTCTAGGTGTCTACAGCCTCAGACAAAACTGAAATGGAATCTTAATCTGGGATCATGTTACCTTCTCCTTTATCTCTCCAATAAATTATTCATCAAAGAAATAAAGAAAAGAAGAAAACATTACCTACAAGTACATTCTGGCCAGCATCCTCTGTCTTTTCATAAATTCAGAGGTTTATCATTTTGTTTTTGTTATGTTAGGTTTCAGTTTGCTTTAGACTCTTGCTGGGTGTGGATTTCATCCTTTTACCTCTTTGCTCTGTGGTCAAGTTTAGGGCAGAGAGAATTCCACTTTACTATCATGTTATGTGTCTACTTTCACATGGTCTTTGTGATTCAGTGTGACAGCTTTGTTTGGTTCATTATTCTCTCATGTTCCATGATCTGATATCTCTCCAAATTAGGGTTTTTAGGAGAGCTAACTCTTTTCTCCTGCCATAGTAGGAGAAGGATTGTCATCTTGCTGTAAGTGTTAAGGAAGAAATGTAAAGTATTAATTACTCCTTAAACCAACCCTTAAAGGTTTTGCCCCTCATTCCACCTTTGGAAGTATCTGGTGCCATCAAACTGGTGTTTCCACACCAGATGTGGCCAATGGCTACCACGTTATCAACCTCTGCCCTCATTTAGACCACTTCAGACACCAACTTAACTCATTTACAAGAGAAATTGTTATAAAATCTCATGTCAGATGTTTTATTTCTTCTTTTAATTCATCAAAATAATATTGTCCAAAGTAGAGTTGAGAAGCCACCTATACTTTTCAATCAAATTAGTGCACTAGCTTCCTGCTTTTGAATAAAATGTATTCCTCCCAATCATGATCTCATTTCCTAAAGACACAAATCAGTTATGCTTTGATGCACAGATCCTCGTACTGATACAATTTCAGTTGTCTGGAAGCATTTGACTATGTTTTGAATATAATGTGTTTTAAGCATCTACTGGCACAATAGATTTATGTGACCCAAATAATAGGACCTACAATGGTTCTGCTAAAGCGTCACCTATAACAATTTCAATGGGGGAATTTTTATTTTATTTTCCATAATTTCTTTAGGAAAGGCTTCTTGAAACAAAGACTAATTCTTACATTTGGTGTTCGTCTAAGAAATAAGCTGAGGGGCGGGGGGATTTCATTTGCACATGTCACCAGAGGGCTGGCATATGCATTAGCTTATTAGTCCTCCATTATTTCCCCCTTCCCTTGAGATGGGAATTTCAGACTGGGTTTAAATTGGTCATTTCCTCCTTTACCTTACCCCACTCTAACTATAAGCATAACTAGAATCATACCTTGTAAAATTAGAATAAATACAGATGAAGAAAGTCAGTATTTACTGAAATATCTACATGTTCCAGGCACCAAACTAGATACTTTACATCATTGTAAATGAAATAATTTTCAAACCTTAAGAAGTAGATGTTTTTATTCCAATTTTTCTAATTTTTTAACATTATTAATGGGGAGCCAGAGGCTTGAAGAGCAAGGTCTAGTAGCTAGTTATGGCCTAAATATTAAACTATGTTTCTTTAACTTTAAATCCCAGGCTTTGTGCTTCACATAGTATTGCACAAAGGTCAGCATGGAGGGAAAGATGCTCCAATTTCACAGGTAACCTCCTGAGGTCTAACTAATTTATACAACCTGCTTATGACTTCTTTTGGGACAGCTCTGTCCTCTATGAATGAAATGAACCTTAATTTCCTTGCCTGAGCAGAAAGAAAAGTTACAAGTCAATCTGTAAAGATTGCCAGAGAACTAAAAAAACTCTCTGACAAAGACGAGCGAGTGTATACACATACAGACACACACACACTCCCTCTCTCCCACAAATCAATTGCATTATAATGGATTTGAATGGATCTATTACTATCAGTCCCAAGGGCCCAAAATAAAGGTAGACAGCAGATTTTGTCTATCTACCAAAGGAATAGATTTTATTATCATTACTTTCTGTCTAAGAATAGGGTGTGTAGATGAGACTCATGTTCTCCGGTTGGATTTAAATCATGAGAAATCTCAAAGTAGTCAAACTTCAAGTAGCTACATCAATCTCAATGGGGCAGATGCCAGGAAAAAAACAAAAGGAATGAGTGATATATATAAATATTGTCAAATTAATATATACTAATACTGTTTTTTTCCAAGCCTTTGTTTGGATATGTGAAAACCCATTCTTTGGTAAATGAATATATGAAAATGTACATATGCATATCACTTGTTAGTTGAAATTATTCTTTTTATAGCCTGGATTATTTTATTAGTAAACCTACTTCCCAGTCCCTGGAAAGGCCAAGGGACACATTATTACTAAATGAACATTCTCATTTTGTTCAAACCTCTGCCCTAATGTTCTGCTCTTCTTTGGCCAGAAAACTGTTATATTTGTGGAAGCTTAGATAGGTCCAATAAAAGATAATTTATTGAGCCTATTTCTCCTATAAAATAATAATTTCCTCAGAGATGAGAGAATTAAGAATGAGAAACTAAGTTGACTATATTTTGTCTTATTTTTTGGTAGAAGCACAAGAAATACATAAATGACCTTTTCAGCCTTCTCTCATTTAGTTAGGTGGCAAATTCAAACTGTCTACCTGATAATGTATCACCTAAAAAATACACATTGAGTTTTTCTTGTATATCTACAAAGAAATCATATAGACCCACACACACACAAAATGCAGACACAAACACACCCAATATTTAAGTTAATTGAAACCTTATATTTGTAAAGTCAAAAATGAAGCATATATTTTAATAGAATTTTTTGTCAGATACAGGTTACACATGCAAGAACTACAGATGTTTAACTGGTCAATTCAGTATGAACAATCATTCTACAATAGACTTGTTTTTACTATTCACTTAAACTTTTATAATTGTTTAAACATTTTACTATTCATGGCCCTGCATTTAATAGTCTAGTTTCAATTTTTCAAAGAAGAAAATATCCTTTTGTTCAAAAGCAAAATTACTTTGGAAATAAATAGCAATATATACGCCTCACATTCAGTTTAATCTTCGTGAAAAGATAGCAATTTGTAAGATGTTACTATGACTTTGGCCAGTAAGATGTGTTACATTTATGTCCTGCTTTAAATCTTCAATCAGTCTTTTCCATCTGTCAAAATTTTATAGCTACTGCAAGATAAAGGCTCTGTTGCTATGGTAATTATTCCATTACCTAGGTGACTGTGTTCAAATGATGTCATTGTTAAAGTGATATAACTCATGAAACATTTTTAGTTTTCATTTTGGATAGGCAGACAGAAAACTGATTAGTGATACAAAATCAAGAGCGATGCTTTTCTTAATACACTGGGTGCTCACAAACAAGAATTAGAAGCTGAATGCTAAAATTAATTCTTCTAATTATCTCTGCTTTTTGTTGGGTCAATACCCTCCATCAGCATTTCACAAAGCTGGAAGAAAGAGAAGAAGGATTGCATATGTAGAGAAAAATAGAAAGATTGCAAGGTGCTCTACTGGAAGAGCAGTGGAAATGAATCCCATTTAAAATATATTTTCCCCTAACTAGCTCTTCAGTTGAATCACACGCTTAATAGTTATTAAAAAAAATACTATGCACTTTTATTTTTGTACCATGATCTAATCCTCAAACAGAGAGCTGTACACAAAGAGATATGGAGAGGGACACAGAGGAGAAGAGGGAAACAGAAAATTAGGTGGAGAAAACAGCAGAAAAGATCAGAAACCAGGTTGCAGGTCACTGTGCAGAATATGATGAAAGAGGAATCAGAGAGAAAAAAAGGGGGCAGCAAGAAGGGTGGATGAGAGTTTCAAAAGTTTGTCAAACTTCAATAGGCCTGGTTAGGAGGTGACGGCCCTGTGGCCAGTGCCGTTCCTGTCTCTTCTAAAGGACTTTTAGATGTTGTCAGAGACATACAGCATGACACCCTCAAGCTTATCAAACAAGTAAAGTTGTACAAACTGTTCCCCAGAGACAGAACGTGTTTCTGATCAGATATTTTGGGAAATTTGGGGAAATGTCCTTCGAGCTGAGAGGATTCTATAGCCAGCCATGCTCTAATGACTGCAGTAAATTACTACCCACCAAGAAAAGCCATTACCAATATCTCCTTTACCAAAGTGCTAAAGCATTTCTTCAGACATCCTCTTTCTTTTCGCTTGCATTCTGGTGTCCATTCCTAAATATTAGCTTACCTTGTTCTCTCATGCAATAAGTACTGAATTACGAAGCTTGAAGAAAATGCAGAAATCCTAGCAGTGTATTTTGTAAATAAGGAAAAAGGTCCAGAGGGGTTCCTTGCCTTGTGGAATGATAACTATGGTTCATAATACTGTATTATATACTTGAAATCTGCTAGGACAGTAGATCTTAAGTTTTCTCACACATAAAAAAAGGTAACTATATGAGGTGATGCTAATAACTTGATTATGGTAATCACATTGTATACATATATCAAATCACTATGTTTACACCTTAAATATATACAGTTTTATTTGTCAGTTGTACCTCAATATAGCTGGGGGAAAAACCTCAGAGTTGGCAGACAATTTCGTACCATTTAGTAGTCTAATATCAATTCAAGGACTGGATACCTACTAGCACTCTCTTGCCTCTCAATCTGACGCTACGGTATAGAGGAATTCATTACAGCTGGAGGCAGCCCCTTTGCATTTTGGCCATGTTGACCAAATCCATTGGGGATAATGCAATTTTTAAATATATAAACCTATGAGAACTTAATGTGTTAGTCTCCCATAATATTTGAATTTTATAACAGGAACATGGAAAGAGCAAAGTTTTTCCCAAAAACTCAAGTAGCAGAACCCCAGGCACCATGGAACCTAGGCTGATGGTGGGAGGACAGACTTGGAGAAGAAGAAACTCCCAGAGACCCCACAAATCACACTACTGGGGGGACACTGCTTTCTTTTTTTTATATCTAAGGCTTGTTTGGGCTTAATTATGAGAGGATGCTTACACACTGTGTACATACCATTTTCTGGCCACAGTATGAATCAGGCAGAATACGAATTGATGATAAACCACAAGCTCAACCAGGGAAGCAACAGCTGCTGGGGCATCACCTCACTTTATGAAATCTAGTAATGGACCCATTAATTGTGGTGTTTTAGGCAACTCCCAGAGCTCATGTGAAAGCCATTCCCTGATTAATAATTAGCCTTTATTGAATTAACAGCTTCATGCATCTTGTTCTTGGTATGTATTACACGACTTGACATTGCACTCAGGACACAGTTTTTACAAGAAAATGTGGTATGGCAACAATATTACTTTGCAATGCCTGTCTGTTTCAAATTCTAACAGGTTCTGTCCTTTCCTCAAGGGATGGAGAGGACATAGTAAAAGCTGGAATCTAAATGTATAAAGCCCAAAATAATGTGTCAGACTGAACCACCAACATCATAAATCAAGCTCATTAACAACATCTGATAAAGCTTATCTGCCTCACATCACCAGGGAGCCACTTGCTAGCAGGGCCTTTGTGGATAGAATTTTCAGTAGATACCATCATTAGAACTCAGTAAAATAGCCATCCACAGAACAGCTTGCAGCAGTTGCTTCTGTATCATAATTACAGAAATGATTACAGTAGCAAATATTAAAAGCAGTGCAGTTATGCATAATTCCTACAACATGGAATTTACCAGCAGTAAAAACAGTAATAAAAGCATTGCCCAGTGATGAGACAAAGCAATTTTCAGTCAAGATGCCTAAAAATAACGTAAGTTTTCTTACAGCTAGATTCATTGTTAACATGGTTTGCTTAGCTTCTTGCTTGAGGGAGCTTAATCAAGACTTGGGTGATTGTCTAATAGACTTTTCAGACAAAATAACGTGACTTTTGGATTCCCCGAGAAGCTGCGTCTTTGGTAAAGGCCATCCATAGAGGAAAATAAAATCTCAGAAGGGAGGCATCACTTGCTTCAGCCAAGGAACAAAATTATCTATTTAAAGTCAACAGGATATAATTCCTTCCCACCCTGGCACTTTAAGCTCTTCTTCACTCACCTGTCCCCACTTGTTATTCTACTGATTTTTAACCAAACTAATGCTCCTCTAATTATATTATAGTTAAACCTCTTGGATAGAAAAGATTATAACTGATTCATGTCTCTAACACTCCTTCCCCAGAGTCCAGCTGCATGCTAAGCACAAAGTAGATGTTATACATGTTGGTCAAATTAAATTGATAAACCTGAGATGTGAAGTTACACAATATAAATCTAATGTTACTCAGAAATGTCAGAAAAAAATAAACTATAATATGAAATATCTGAGCCCAAATGAGATGGAGTTTGCTTATTTGCTAAAGCAGTGGTTCTCACTCCTGGGTGCTTACTGTATCATTTGTGAGGCTTTAAGACAAACCTAGTTGCAAGGTGCCACCCCAGACTATTTAAATCAGAATTTCTGAGAATAGGGCCTAATCATAGGGATTTTTAAAGCCTCCAAGAAGGAGCTGGCTTGAGAATCACTGAATTAAAGGGTATTAATAAACACACACTAATAGCGTAATAATAGGAAATAACTGACATATGGAGAAGAAATAGTTTCTTTTGCTGTGTATCTTTGGGCATGTGCTTCATTTTCTGGGCTTCATTTGGTACCACTATGAAATGAAGAAGATTCATTGTATATATAGCAGTTCCTTAACCACTTTTCATAACAAAATTACATGACTAGCAACACCAACACCAGAAACACCAGTCCAGTGCCCAACGGTAGATTGACTTACTGAGTCACACTTCCCAACAGTGGGGACCAGGAATTTATAATTTTTAAAAGTTTCTACACAGCAAAAGAAATAATCAATAGAGTAAATAGACAACCTACAGAGTGGGAGAAAATATTTGCAAACTATACATCTGATAAAAGATTAAAATCCAGAATCTAGAAAGAACTCAAATCAGTAAGAAAAAAACAAACAAACAAACAAAAAAAAAAAACAAATAACCCCATCAAAAGGTGGTTGGAAGACATGAACAGTTTTTTTTTTCCAAAAAAAGATATACACATGGCCAAGAAACATATGAACAAATGTTCAACCTCTCTAATCATCAGGGAAATGCAAATTAAAACCATAATGAGATATCACCTTACTCCTGTCAGATTGGCCATTACTAAAAAAATCAAACAATAGATGTTGGCACAGATGGGGTGACATGGAATGTTTATACACTGTTGCTGGGAATGTAAATTAGTACATTCATGGAAAACAGTATGGAGATTCCTCAAAGAAGTGGCAGTAGATTGACCACTGATGGTCAGATTTTGATTGCTAAATACCATTCTCCAACAAAAGTAACCAGGAATCCTTGAAGAAATTCTAATTTTAGGACTGAGGAAGGGATTATATAAGATAAGCTTGGAGCATCTTATAGGGTCAGTAAATAAAGCAATGTTCAAAAAATAAATGATGTGGGTATACCAAAGAGAACAGGAGTCAACGTGAAAGAGTTCTCAATGGCCAAATGTAGGTCAATTTGAGCAACATTGAATAAGATAGAATTGGATTATGACTGAAAGTATAAAATAAATATCCTCTATAAATTTAATGTGTCCCCCCACCCACCCAAATTCATATACTGAAACTGAATACCTAACGTCATGGTATTAGAGATGGGGCCTTTGGAAGGTGAACAAGTCATGAAGGTGTGGCCCTCATAAATGAGATTAGTTCTGTTATAGAAAAGACCCCAGAGAGCTCCCTCACTCCTTTCCAGAATGTGAGGACACATCAAAAAGACATTTTATATTTTCCTGTATAGAGCCTGAGCCCATCCTCCAAAGTGAGGTATCACAAGAATGGAAGAAAAGACTCTGCATGTACTCGCCATCAAATTGGCACTAACTGATCAACACTATGGTGTTCACATGGTAGTAATATGCTGATTACATGTAGTGTGATATTCCAAATTGTATCCAGGACATTTATTTAGACTTTGCCGTTTTCTCTACAAAGTCTACAGTTTAATTAATAGTAATGCACTGATATTAATTTCATAATTTCACAAATGTATCATAATTAATGTAAGACATTAACATTAGAGAAACTGCACAATGGATATATGGGAACTCTCTGTACCATTTTTGTGAATTTCCTGTAAATCTAAAAATATTCAAAAGTATGAAGTTATTAAAATTGCAAACAAAGAAATAAAGCAATTTAGGCATGAAAATATGATAGCTGTAGAAATTTTTTACCTTTGGATTGAAGTTATTTAAAATGATTTGAGATGTAAAGCCTTTGCTACTGATTCCCTGTTAGCCTGGCCAATAATTAAATATATATTTTATATATTTATATATTAATTTTTAATATATTACATATTAGACTGTTTTTAAAAAATAACTTACACTTCTCGTTAAACCAGTCTGGACTTAGACTGAATTAGCAAAGTGCACATTACTCTTAATGCTGCACTAGAGCAGTTTCTGCACCTCTTCCTAGGACCCTTTAGCTGAGCGGCACATTTTCTCACTTAAAAAATAAACCCATGTCAGGTGCATGTAATTAAGGCCCCGGAGAAGTGTCAATTCTGAGTGAACCCACCGTATGGCTGCAATGTGTTACAAATGGTTCATAATTGGTTTATACAGTGCATTTTTCTTGACTCCTAAATTCTATCTGAGGACAGAATTATACCCATGCTTACTAGAGAACATTTAGTATCCTTTTGTTATTTTGTTTTACAAAGTTATAATTTCTTCAAATAAAAAGGAAATCTCTTAGCTAAAATTGTCATGTTCAAATAAATTCAAATTAGAAACTTCAGTTCACAATTGCTGTTTGCATCCAATCTCAAGCCTTCTAACCAGTCTCTCTCCCACTCTTTTGTTGAGCTCCTTCTTCCTACAAATACATCCCTTTCCCTTTTCCAGAGTGGTCACTCTGAGTTATAAATGTGAATCCATCAGTGCCCTTGGTACATGGCTACTTATTGTTTATATGTTAAGTCCAAGCTTCTCACCAAGTCATAGCAAGTTCTCCCTGTTACGGTAACTACTTACACTCTAGACACTGAAAAAGGAAGAGCCAGATATTCCCCTGGTAGTAAGTTATACTGTAAGATTACTTAAGTACCTTTTTCCTGAACACACTGTACAACTGTATGTCTACCGTCTTGCAGTTCCTTCTGCGTTTTTCCCTTCTTCTAGTAAGTCCTTAATTATATTTTGATATTCAATTGAAAGTATCCTCTTTTTTAGGGAGTTTTCCTTAACACTCCTCCAACCGTCCTCCTGCTGCTACAGACAAGCATTGCCTCACTTCTCTGCTTCCAAATCGCCATTGGATATGCCACTACTCTAATGTGCATCACACCGCCTTTTTACTCCTCAGTATACAAGTATCTGTCTTTCCACTAACAGTAAGCTGCTGTCTGATTCATCTTTGTATCCCCAGGGAGGAGTATAGGGCCTGGTATACAGAAGAGATTCAAAACTCTATTGAACTATTCTAAACAGAACTTTCTGCTCATTTATTCTAAAATAAATATTCTGTCCCCCAAGAGATACTCTGATTACCCAGAGATACAATGTATCTTCAGGGCTAGATTTAAGCATTGCCCTTCTTCATATACATTCTCTCTATAATCAACAATGGTACAAATCTGCATCCCCTGTTGACTTTCCCTACTAAGTATCAATCTCATATTTTCTTTATTTCTTCCTGAATGTCCAACAGGCATCTTAAATATAATCCATTTTTTTAGAATTCTTTCATGGTACTTGCTTCAAGGAGAAGGCCATTCATCTATGTTCTAGGATCCATGCTAGAAGCTGAGTATACAAAACTGAGTAAAATCAATCCCTAAACTCAGGAGGCTTATCATCTGATAAAATATTACATAGAGGGAGCCACATTTACTGTGGTAGAGCTAAGCACCAGATGCTGCTGGAGAACAGGGCAGAGCTCCTGCATCATGGAAGGTTTTCCTGAGAAGATGACACTGGGGCTGGGATTTGAAGGGTAAATAGAAATTACCTTGGTGAAGAAAGATATGAAGGGCATTGCAGTTGGAGAGAGAATCCACTGAGAAGAGCAGTGTATGAAAGTGGTGATGGCAGGAGGTGTTCAATATGTTGGAAGATCATAAGTAGATGATATGTCTGGGATGAAGGACCCATATGAGTATATGGAGGGATATTTGGTTAGAGACAAACCTTGAAGGCCCTCATGATTAAATTTAGGTATTTGAATTTTAGGCTACAGGTAATCAGGAGGGTACTGAAGAATTTTAATCACAATTATGTATCAGAAAGGTCTCAGCAGATGCTGAGAGGAGGATGAAAAGAAGGGGGATAAGGTGGAAAGAAGAAAGACAACTTATGTGGCAGTTACAACTATATAGGCTAGAAGAAATTAGGGTGTGAATAAAAGAAGTGACAATAGGCATAGAAAGTAGAGGAACCAAGGAAAGGCAGAACTTGGTGACTAGCGAGTGTGTGCATGGCAAGAGTCTAAGATGACTCCCAGGTTTCTCGCTTGGAAAGCTGGAGAACGGTGGTGCTATTTCAAAAGACAGGGGTTACAGGAGAAGCAGGTTTGAGGAAGATGATGAGTTAGGTTTTGAACATGTCTTGATTAAGCTCCTATGTTCATTCAAGTACAAAATGTCGTTTATACTTTGTAGCCTTGGCCAAGCCATCCAATTAAAAGTAACTCATTGGTAAACTATGCATTTAGATAAGATCACTGAAAGTTGAAAGGGAAAAGGATAAGGATGTATACCTGATGAACATCAAGATTTAAGGAAACAGATAAGAAAGAGGTACACTAAATGCTAAATGAGAAGGCACAAACAGAAAGTAAGAGATCAGGAGAGCGTAGTAGAATCATTAATAGAAACATACATAGAAGAAGAGCAGTTTTGAAAATGAAGATGTGTAATCAACTGTTTCAGAGTTCACAGAGAAGTAAAACAAGTAAAGGTTAAAACTATTCTCCACTGACATATTTTAACTATTTTCTTGGTTTATATAAAATGCTTGTAGGTGTATTATTCAAATTTTGAGATTGGCTTTAATATGGTATATATAATGGTCTTTATGACTAAAGAAGGAATTAACTTTATTACTTTTCTCAACTCGCCGTAATTTAGAAGACTTAGTCACCACAAATGTTTAGTATTCTAGTTTTGGTATGTGACAAACAACATGATAATTCTAAAATCCTGATTCTTATGTATTATGTATTAAAAAGATCTGTGCAGATGCTAAGAAAAGGACATACATAATTCAAAACATTCTAACACTAGGATACCCCCCTTTTATTATAACCACACTTCAGTCAGGCATGCAGTTAGGAAATCTGCATTCTAGACCTAAAGATATTATTGACTAGTTGTGTACACTAGGGAAATCATTTACTCTCTTGAGATGTTTTTGTCAATAGGTATGTTTATGGGATTGAGCTGATATGAATGGATTGAAATAAACCATGGCCTGGAGGAGTTAACCATGTTTTTACTCATTTTCTATACAGAATATTCACCAGGTACAAATATCCTTGCTCAGAGTTTGTGTCCCACTCTTGGTGGAAATGGGCCCTTTTGCCAAGACCTTGTATACCTCCTACTCTCCAAGTACTTATTTCATTTTTGCTTCACTTTTCTCCCTACTGTCTGTATTAGGCATAACTCCTTCTTCCTCAGTAATTCCAAACAATATTTTACAAACCTCTATTGTAGCATTTATCACATTTACCATAATTACAAGATGATGTGGTCTTTGAGGCACAGGCTTTAGTTAAATTTAAATGTGTATCCCAAACATATAGCACATGTCTGACAGAAACTGGTGTTTAGTAAATGCACAGGAATTATTCAGGCAAAGGAGTCAGTAATATCACAGTGTCTTTTAATCAGCTGGGAAAGAAATGCCTAGCTTGATTTGCCCCAAACTCTGAATGAAACTGAAAGTCTCTGGGTATACCATTGCATACAGAGCAGTGAGGGCTCAAGTTGCTCAGCAATCTATAAACCGTTTGCAAAGAAGTTTCTAGTTAATTAAATGGTGTGGTAGGATTGCCGACAATGAGATCCTGGAGGGCAGCCAGTCTACTCACTTTGAGCAAAGCATAGTGCAGCATAACTCTTCTAGGTAGGATATACAGGGAGACGGATAACAGAATACCTAAGTAACTGCTGGCTGATAGGCCCAAAGGCAGCAGTAGGGATGCTTTTTTAAGTGCCTGCTACAGCCCAATTAGGGCAAAACCACTGTGCGCAAAGAGAGCAATGGTTGAAAGCTGACTTGCCTAGTGCGGCTCTGACAGGCACTAAGACAAAGCCCAAATCTCAGAATGAGATCTGCCAGACCAAGCAAAGCCAGCCTTGTCAGGCATGTGGTATTTTGAGATCACTCATTGCCTGGTCAATTCTATGGGACCTTAGGTTGAATTTTCTTGTGCTGTTGTTTTCTTTTCAGTTTTCAGCCAACTTCAGCATAAACTTTGAGGGAGGATCGTGTGCAGGAACTTTTGAACCCTAAATCAGGATATAAGTCATTTCTCTGGCAATACAGCATTTGAAAAATATAGTTTGGACATGGAGAGAACACAGGTTCATTAGGCATATTTTAATAGTGTTTGAAGAAATCAGGTATTCTGAAAATCTGGTGGAGGGGTGCCTCTTTGTATTATAGCATTGTGCATTGTTGTGCCTGTATCAAGCTGCTTAGTAAACATTTATGGATGATGGTTTATTGATCTCTTTTATAAGCCATTACATAAATGGATAATAAACTTTATCTACAGTTTTATTTTCAAATAAACAATGGCACACTGAATAGATATGCAACATGAGATATAAAATGTAAAATAGATGAAAAATAATTTATTAACTTCAAATTCTTGACCCTTTCATCAATTGGAATTTTATTTGCCAATAAAGTAACATAATCTGACCCCATCTCTTCTCACAGATACTCTCATATGCCTCAGGTATAGTTTGGCTTTAATTGGAAACCTAGTTACAAGTACGTAGTTCCTGAGGTATTTGTAATTACATATGGTAAGCTTAGCTTCCACTTATCAGGGGCGTTCTGGTTAATCAAAATATCAGTTAATCCTTCTTGTAGAGAGAATTTGTAATGATGATAAAGGAAGTTTCTATAAAAATCTTTAAAACATGAATCGTCGTATACCAATAAAATCATTACAGAAATAAACAGTAAAATCATTTAACACAGCTTGAGCATCTACCATATGCAAAAGACTGTAAGTGCAGGAAAAACATAAGACTATGAAGAGAATATAAGGCCTGAATGCTTAGTAGGGGGGAAAAAAGCTGAGGAGATAAATAACTATAACATATAATGGGACATACAATGTTATACTAAGTGAACAAAAAGCATTTAAGTTACAATGATGATTTGAAATAGTATAACTAAAAATTTAGAAACCATTATTGGTTGAACAAACTTTTCCAAAGCAATGCACATGGTTTTATTTTAAAATCTAAATAAAATATGAGGTGTGTTTTCATTCTTCAGAGATAAAGTTCTCTTATAAATTTCATTTTCATAAATAGAATCCCTGCAATATAGTCTTGATGCTCTAGAATTCTAAAACATGGTGAGCAAATCTCTGTATAGAAAAGAAAATTTATTGAATATTACGTTATTCTAATTTACCAAGTTTTAACTCTGAAACTTGTCCCACATGCAGGTAGTTTAAAGGGGAAAAAAAAAACTATTTAACACAGGAAATAGCAAATATGGGAAACTCAATAACTTAAGACTAGAATTTATGGAAAATATTAAAAGAGACTTAATCTAATACCCTAGAGCAGCATACTTAGAGACATATGGCAATAGAATAAGATTTAGTTCAGAAAGCATTACTTACCATTATCTTCCATTTCTATGTATCGCAACCACCACTTTGTGAAAGAAAGTACCACCTGGTGCTAACACACTTGTCCCTTGAGTCTAAGATCCATGGAAGTTCAGCACTAAAAACCAAACAAGGAACATTTTCTTCTTGTTATTTTCAAAGAGTGGTGATAATTCTACCTCTTCCTAAGTGCTACTCAGCTGCAGATAAAGACCATTTCAGATCAGGGGACTAATAATTATCATTTCTAATCTCTTGACAGCTCAGCCTGTGGCTAAAATGACTGGCAGAACTCACTTTCTGGCTGCAAGATAGGAAGTTCTCATACCTGTCTACACTCAAGCTGTGCTACATGACAACTCAAGATCTTGAAGCAATCTTGAAAACATATTTAATAAAGCAGATGTTTTTCTTTGTGATATGAAACACTCAGAAACTTCAAAATATAGTCAAATTAAGATAGCTTTCAAAGTGTGAACCCCTGACCTCCCATCTCAGAATTATTTGGAAGACTTGCTAAAAATACTGGTTTTTAGTTTCTATCTCATTTCTACTAAAATAAGGCACTCTACAGATGGAGACCAGGAAACCGAATTTTATTTTCTTCATAGGTATAAGTCTGAGAATCACTTATCTAAATTTTATTATCTGATTTTCCCATGGAAAAATCAAAAACAAATAGAAAATAATTGGAAAATTCAAATAGCATAACTTAAGATATAATCAATTATATGCCAATAGCAATCAGTTAATGCTTCTTGAGTATTTATGACATTTATAACATTTTTCATATAGAAATGTCCTCCTAACTACATTGCATGTAAACCATGTTGAAAAGGGCTTCACAGAAAACTCATGTTTATGAAATAATGTCATTATTAAACTAAAGGAACATAACAGAGGGTTTCTACACATAAACATGATAAATTGCTGTATTAGAGCCCTGGAGCCTGAGCATATGAAAAGAAAATATAGCAATAATCCAATACTACACACAAACTCTCTCTGAAACAGCCAGAGCTCGCCTGCCAAGCCTCATCTCTCTCTCTCAATATCTTACTTTTTACACCCATTTTGGAGCCATCACCTCCTAGGGGTGGTATATATTATAACTATTGCCTGCTAGGATTTTGTGGTTGATTCGTAAAAAGCATATGGAGCATTGTATCATGATACTTACGGTGTTTACAAACTACTTTTTAAAATTAAGAATTTCAAACTATTCAAACTGTCCAGGAATAACTTTCCCCACTCTAAGAAACAGGAAGTGGGAACAGGTGAACAGTTCATCATCTCACTGCGTTTTAGCAAAACCACACTAGGTAAATGCTTCCCAGATAATGGAAATTTAACGAGAGCGCGTGCACCTGAACTTGTCTTCAAACTTAAGATCTAAAAATGCACTCAGGTGACTGGTCATAAGGATCAAAGAGAACACATTCACTCTGAAGTTTCAAATAGAACCTGCATACATAGATATGTTGTTCTTCATTAAGAATAAAGAGAAAAATAAAAACAGCAACAACACAGAGCATATGAAAGATTTTATAATAAAAAATAAGGGGAGTTGAATAGGATACGCTTGCTATAGGAAAAGGTCCTACTACAAAAAACAAAAGACAACCTGAGATTGCATATGTTTTGTGCTCTCAGTGAAGTACAGGAAACAATACAGTCTTCAAAATAAGACTCAAAACTTAGATTTAAAATGGAGTTGCCAGCAATAAAAAATAATTCAGGGAAGCCAAAAATAAAAAGGAAAATTAAAACTTCATATTGGTTATATTAAGAGGAACTTTCTTTATCAGAGAAAATTAAATCAATAAAGAAAAATTCAGTGAATATTTAAGAAAATAGAGAATAAAAACTTAAGAAATGTCCTTTTCGTAGGACATAAACACACTTCTCTCAGTCTTTGAGAAATCAATTGTAACAAATGTAAATAAGGCAACAGATCAAGGTATAATGTGAAGTATTTTATTTTACAGTTGTCTTGACATGCCCTAGACTAGAGGTCAGCACACTAAGTTCAAATCTGGCTTATCACATGTTTTTTTAAATAAAGTTTTATTAGAACATGGCTTCACCCATTTACTTACCCATTGTCTCTGGTTGCCTGCATGTTACAATGGCAAAGATGAGTAGTTGTGACACAGACCACATAAACTCCAAAGCCTAAAATATTTACTATCTAGTTCTATACGGAAAATGTTCCTGAATTCTACCCTAGACCACTGGACATACAGAAACATTACTAAAACAGTGGATCCCTAAGTTTTCATGGCTTGTATGTATATGCATTTTCTGTCATACATGTGTCTTACAAAGGCATCTAAGGTGTGTTACCTCTTTCTCATCTGGTTTACTCAGCATGATATCATCTATGGAGTAGGTAAGTATGATCTCCTTCTTGATGGTGACAAAGATCTCTTTGAAACTGATTGACACATAGAGTGGGAGAGTTGATATTTCTCTGAGGTAAAACAATAAAAGTAAACAGCTGTTTCTGTCAGTTAAAAGGAAATTGCCTCAGGTAGGTTTATATTCTAATTGGTATGGAGAAAAAACACATTTTCAAACGAAGAGAACAGCTTCAATTGGAGACCCTTTTTAATAAAATTTATGATAAGCTATCATCATTCTTTAAAATACATTTGTTTTTTGCACAGGACAAATGGGCATATTTGATGAAAATGTTTAAGGAATCACCACCATCTACAAAGTTTTTCATGAAAATACTTCTACGAGATGTAAATAGTTTTGAGTAGATTATTGTGATAAGATGGGTTACTATAGGGGCTAATGTCAGCAAGATGACAGAATAGGAAGCCCTAGACTTTCCTCTTCCCTGTGGAGAGAAGAGCTTGATGCCAATACACAGACCAATCCCTGCTGTGAGAAATCCAAAAACCAGTTCAGAGGCTCCTTTGCACTTAAGGCAAACATGGAATCATCCACATTAAACCAGTAGGAAAAGGCATGTTTGCACTTAAGGCAAACATGGAACCATCCACATTAAACCAGTAGGAAAATGCCTAGTCCCTCCCCCAACACCATGTGGCAACTGGGAAACTGTCAACTTCTGGCTTATCATTGGGGAAGGGTAGAGAAGACTGAACCAACCATCCATCCAACATTCTAATTTTGGTAGGGGTGGGCAGGGGAAGATGAACTGTTGGATGAGAAACTAGTTTGTCTTGCCAGAATCTGAATATTAACAGGAAATAGTGCCAGGTGGAATGCCACCAAAAATAAAGGCAATGGTTTGGACCAACACACACTCACT
This sequence comes from Lepilemur ruficaudatus, assembly GCA_963574885.1. Taxonomy (NCBI): domain Eukaryota; kingdom Metazoa; phylum Chordata; class Mammalia; order Primates; family Lepilemuridae; genus Lepilemur; species Lepilemur ruficaudatus. The sequence continues at coordinate 67,998 of CAUYRT010076626.1, forward strand.
CACCATATTTCCATTCCCTGGCTCAGCACACAATAAGAAGAAGAAAACCCTCATCTCTCATCTTCAACCTGGGGACGGAAAGAGTTGAAGCATGCATTCAATGTTTTGGTTTTTGGCAGGGAGGGAGCTGCCAAAAGGCTAGTTGCTATCTCAACTATCTCAGAGCACTGATGGAACCTGGCATATTCTAGATGCCTAGGAACCACTGAGAACAAAAAAGATCCAGCCAGTTTGCAGTTGCTCTAGCACACTCACGATATAGCAAACAGAAGCCAACATAGCTCAGCAGCCTCTACTTCAATAGGGAAAGAGAAGAGTGGAGTGAACATTGAACATTCTGAATTTTGGAGGGAGTGCTTGAGGGAGTGATTTCTATCTTTTCCAACTCCAAGTCCTGACAAGTCCTTGCATACTCTAGAATCCCATGAAGCCCTGATAATAAAAGAGCTGTGTGGCTTATGGTAACTTTAGTGAACCTGCAGTGCCACAAACAGACCCCAGGGGCAGTGAGGTATTATGAGCTCCTAAAATTACAGAAAACTCCCATAATTAGGAATTCATACACACAAGTCCAAAGAACACATATCCATAGTAAAGGTTTGAAAGGCCCTCAGAATCTCTAGCTGGACTGATGAGTGAAGATCTTTCCCGTAAGAAGCCAGTCTATAAAGACAGAAAGGCAGCTGCTTTTAAAATGTTTAGATCCTAACACAAAGTTGAAAGGCACATAAAGAGATAAGAAAATGTAGCCAATCAAGGCAACAAAATCAACCTCCAGAAAACAACCCTGAAGATAAGAAGGTATATGAATCACTTAAGAAAGTATTCAATAGAACTGTCATAAAGTACTCAGTAAACTCAGAAAGCTGTGCATGAACAAAATTAGAATATCAACGAAGAGATAGAATATATGTAAAAAAAAGGAAACAAATGGAAATTTTGGAGCTGAAGAATAAAATAACTTATATCACTAGAAAGGTTCAACTGCAAACTCAATTAAGCAGCATCAAGAAAAAAAAATCAGTGAACCTTAAGACAGGCATTTTGGATTATCCAGTGAGAGGAACAAAAAACAAAAAGAACAAAAAAGAAAGGATAAGGGGCTTATGGTATATCACCAAGCAGACCAATATACTCATTATAGAAATCCTAGAATTAGAAGAGAAAAAGAAAGTGATAGAAAGCTTATTTGAAGAAATAATGGCTGAAAACTTCCAAATTTTGGAAAGGAACAAAACACCTATATTTAAGAAGCCCTACAGACTACAACCAGGAGAAATCCAAACAAGTTCATACTGAGAAATATTGTAATTATATTGTAAAAAGTCAAAGACAAAGAAAACTTTGAAAGCAGTGAGATACAAGCAACTTATCACATAGAATATCAGAAGATTTTTTAGCAGAAACCTTGCAGGCTAGAAAGAAATGCAATTATATATTCAAAGTGCTAAACAACAACAAGAAGAAGAAAACCCTGTCAACCAGTGTTTAACAGATGAAGAGAATAGCTTCATTTGGAGACACTTTTTAATAACACTGCCAATCATATTTCACTCTTCTACATGTCGTGATCCAATTTTCTCAGCACCATTTATTGAATAAGGATTTTTTCCCCAGCATATGTTTTTGTCTGCTTTTTCAAAGATTAGATGGCTACTTGAGGATGGTTTTATATCTAGGTTCTCAGCTCTGTTCCATTGGTCTATGTCTCTGTTCTTGTGTGAGTATAATGCTGATTTAGTTAATATAGCCTTGTAGTATAGCTTAAAGTCTCATAAATTGGTACCTCTTAATTTGTTCTTTTTGCCAAGGATTGCTTTTGCTATACAGGGTCTTCTCTGGTTCCATATGAAGCATAGAATTATTTTTTTAGATATGTGAAAAATGATGTTGGTATTTTAATAGGGATTGCATTGAATCTGTAGAGCACTTTCAGTAGTATAGATATTTTAACAATGTTGATTCTGCCAACCCATAAGCATGGTATGGTTTTCCACGTGTTTCGTCCTCTACTATTTCTTTCCTCAGTGTTTCATAGTTCTCCCCATAGAGGGCTTTCATCTCCTTAGTTAAACATATTCCTAAGTCTGCACCTCTTACCTCTCACAAAAATCAACTCACGGTGGATAACAGACTTATACCCAAGGCATGAAACTATAAGAATGTTAAATGAAAATGTTGGAAAAACTCTTATAGACATTGGCTTGGGGAAAGAATTTATGAAGAAGACTCCAAAGGCAATCACAGCAACAACATAAATAAAAAGGACCTGATCAAATTTAAAGCTCTGCACACCTAAGAAAATTATCATGAGAGCAAACAGACAATCTACAGAGTGGGAGAAAATATTCACATGCTACATATCCAATAAAAGGCTCATAACTAGAATCTATATAGAACTCAGGAAAATCAGTAAGAAAAAATCAAACAACCCATTAAAAAGTAGGCAGAGGACATGAACAGAAGCTATTCAAAAGAAGACAGACTAATGGACAACCCACATCTGAAAAAGTGCTCAACATCTCTAGTCATCAGGGAAATGCAAATCAAAATACAATGAGATGCCACTTAACTCCAGTGAGAATGGCTATTATCAAAAAGCCCTAAAACAACAAACATTGATGTGGATGGAGAGAAATAGGAACACTCACACACTGTTGGTGGGATTGCAAACTAATACAACCTCTGTGAAAAGTAATATGGAAATACCTCAAAGAGCTACAAGTAGAAATACCATTTGATCCAGCAATCCCATTACTAGGCATCTACCCAAGGAAAAAAAGACATTCTATAAAAAAGACATCTGCACTCGAATGTTTATAGCAGCACAATTCACAATTGCAAAGATGTGGAAACAAGCCAGTGCCCATCAATACATGAGTGGACTAATAAAATGTGGTATATGTATACCATGGAGTTCTACTCAGCCACAAAAAACAATGGTGATCTAGCACCACTTGTTTTATCCTGGATAGAGCCCATTCTAAGTGAAGTACCTCAAGAATGGAAAAACAAGCACCACATGTACTCAACATCAAATTGGTATTAACTGATAAACACGTATGTGCACATATAGTAGTAACATTAATTGGTTGTCAGGCAGGTGGGAAAGGGAAGGGGGAGAAGGGAATGGGTATATTCACACCTACTGGGGACAGTGTGCACTGTCTGGGTGATGGACATGCTTGAAGCCCTGACCTCGGGTGGGACAAAGGCAATATATGTAACCTAAATATTTGTACCCCCATAATACACTGAAAAAATTGAAAAAATTAAATAAAACTGCTGAAAGCTACCCTTAAAAAATGAAGAAGAAATAAAGATTTTCTCAGATGAACAAGATCTAAGAGAGTTCATTACCACTAGACTTGTCTAACAAGGAATTCTGAAAGGAGTCCTTCAAGTTGAAATGAAAGGATGCTAAACAGCAACCCAAAATATATAAAAATATAAAGTTCACTGTTAAAGATAAATATACAGACAAATTGAAAATACTGTAATATTTTAAAAGTCACATTTACATCATTTTTACTTCTGTTATAGAAGTTAAAAGAGCATGAAAATGACTATAAACATAAAATGTTAATGAACATATAAAATAAAAGATGTAATTTATGACATCAATATCATAAAGTGTGCATAGGGGCCAAAGCAAAAGAGTTGAGATTTTGTGTGCAATTAAAATTATGTTGTTACAGATTAAAGTAAAATATATTGTTATAACTATAAGATGGCTTATATAAGCACCATGGTAACCATAAAGAAAATACCTATAAAAGATTCACAAAAGAAGATTAGAAAGGAATCACATCATGTCATTGTAAAATTAATAAAACACAAAAGAAAACAAGAAGAAAGAAAAAGAAGGACAAAAAGTTACAAGACAAACAAAATGATTAATAAAATAGCAAATCCATATCTATCAGTAATTACTTTTAATGTAAATGGATTAAACTTTCCAGTCAAAAGACATAGAATGGCTGAATGAATAAAAAACAAGGTCCAAGTATACACCGCCCAGAAGAGACTCACTTTAGATTTAAAGATACACATAGGATTACAGTGAAGGGATAGATTAAAATGTATTCCATGAAAATAGTAGCCAAAAGAGAGCAGAAGTGGCCATAGTTATATCAGACAAAATGGACTTTTAAGTCAAAATTTGAACCCAGAGACAAAGAAGAACATTATATAATAATAAAGGGGTCAATTCTCCAAAAGATATAACAATTTCATATATATATATATATATATATGTATCTACAACATCAGAGTACCCAAATACATGAAGCAAACATTAACGGTACTGAAGATACAGAAACACAATAACAGTAGGAGATTTTAATACCTCAATTTCAATAAATGATAAAACATCCAGAGAGAAGATCACTAAGGAAACATAGGACTTGAACAATATTATAGACCAAATACACCTAATAGGCATATACAGAACATTCCACACAAGAACAGGAGAACACACATTCTTCTCAAGTTCACATGGAACATTCTTTAGCATAGATCACATTAGTTCACAAGGAAGTCTTAGCAAATTTAAAATATTAAAATTATACCAAGTATCTTTTCTGACTACAATGGAATGAAGCCAGAAAGAAAAAGTAAAAATTCATAAATATGTGGAAATTAAATAAAACACTCTTGAAAAAACCAATCAGTCAAAGAAGAAATCAAAAGGGAACCTATGAGGATATAAGTGGGGAGGTGTGAGGGGAGATCAGAGACTGCAATAAAGGATATTTTCACTTTTTGCTCCACATAAAATGATATTTTTTGAATTTTTGAAAGTAAGCATCCTTTCATGTATTAATTTTTAATGTGGAAATAAAAGAACATGATCTGGTTTTAAAAAGTGATGGATTACTTCCAGAATATTTCAATTGGCCCTTTTTGGTTTAGCAGCCTTCACTACTTGGATCAGTAAAACAATATTGGGATTCTCCCATTGATGAGTATGTTTTAGATGCATCCAGAGATTGAGGAAATGACTAGCTGGTGATTTTGCAGACTCACTGATTCTATTGTGCAATAGATTTAGCCCAAAATGCTTATCTCCTGACTTTTATTAAGTGTCCTCTCTGATGGCTAGGCCACAGAGATGTTTCAGTTTTTAAAGAGTGATCTCAGTTTAAAATCAATATCTCATTTAAGAATAGTGAGTGTTTCCCCCTTCCTTGTGTACAGTTAACTTGGTAAATAATTGCAAGTTCCTTAGCATAGGATGGGAAGAAAATTACTGGATATACCTGTGACAACATGATCTGTTTTCACCTTCATATGCAACATTCCAGGTCTGTGAAATGTGTTAGATCTTAGGCTCAGGTCTTAGAACTGTAAGAGAAGCCATAATCTTCTACTGTGGTTCAAAACTGTATTCTTTCCACCAGATTTTGAATTTTTGTTTATGCAGATCATAGAGGATTACATTTGGTAATTTTCAAATGTTAAACTAATTATTCTGGGGATACACTCAACTTCATCATAAATTATTATACTTCTCACATATTGCTAATATGTTTAGAGTTATTTTCATCTATGTTCACAAGTGAAATTGGTATGTCATTTTTATTCACAAAATGATCTTGTCATGTTTGATATCAAGGTAATGATAGCTTTATTATATGAGTTGAGGAGAGTTTCCTCTTTAGCTATTCTCTAGAAGTGATTGTATAGTTTTGAAATTTTTTTTTCTTAAATATTTGACAGAACTTTCTGGAAATCCATCTATGGCTTAATTTTCTTTGGACAAATATTTTTTGCTAATTTAATTTCATTAATGGCTATAGGTTTATGATTTTTTATATTTCCTAAATCAGTATGTGATTTTAATTTTTTCTAAAAATTTGATCCTTATCTTTGAGCTTGAAATTTACTGCTATGGCAGTTTTCATAACATATTCTTATTACCTATTAATATGTGCAACATCTGTTACATCTGACTATTAAATACGAATATTTGGTCATCTCTCTCTCTTCTCTGTTTTATTGAATCAATTTCACCAGAGGTATGTAAATATTATTAACATTTTATAAGAAACAACATCTTATTTTGTTGATTTTCTCTATTATTTTAGGTTATTTTCTATTTAATATGTCTGTTCTTTATTATTTCCATCCTTATTTTTCTGTATTCTTTTTAGATAACTCATATTTGGACAGTTCCTGAGAAAGGAAAAAAACTCTGTTCTTTAATTTTCTTTATTAATAGTATTTACAAATTTGTATAATACAGATGGCACCTATAAAAGCAATGCTAACATGAAAAAGAATTCTAAAATATGTGGCCCTTTCTTCGCTATTGCTATAAGTTATCAAGATATGGTTATTACAAACTACCCAGCTGAAGAGCTTTGCTATACAGACAAATATTTCATTATCCTGTTTCTGAAATGCCTTGGAAAGAAGACCTGCAATTACAACTTACATAACTCTAATAGAATTGGTTGGAAAACTCTTGACTATTGCTCTGTTAGCTTCTTTTTGTTGATTTTTTTTTAAAGTCCTACTGGTGATACCGCACCACAGGCTTCTTAGAATGGGTTGCTCTGAAGAGGCAGTCATAACAGTTGGTAAGACTGTAGTCTCAAGTCTTTCTCAAACAGTTTTTATTACTATTAAGTTTTCAGTCAGACAATGGAGGTGAACACAGGGACAAAAATAAGGTTAGGATGTTGGCCTTTTAATCCATTAAAGGTAGAGTAAAAGAGGTCATATATCCAAGAACAGTGTATTAAGTATTATAAGTATCTTTTGATGAGACTCTTGCTTATGATTAGCTGCCGAAGGAATTGACCAGAAGCCTAACAATTTTTTTT
>CAUYRT010076627.1:0-20581 GCA_963574885.1 Lepilemur ruficaudatus
AGACAGAGTCTCACTCTGTTGCCTGGGCTAGAGTGCCGTAGTGTCAGCCTAACTCATAGCAACCTCAAACTCCTGGGCTCAAGCAATTCTTCTGCCTCAGCCTCCCAAGTAGCTGGGACTACAGGCATGCACCACCATGCCCAGCTAATTTTTTCTATATATTTTTAGTTGGCCAATTAATTTCTTTCTATTTTTAGTAGAGACGGGGTCTCGCTCTTGCTCAGGCCGGTTTTGATCTCCTGACCTTGAGCGATCCTCCTGCCTCAGCCTCCCAGAGTGCTAGGATTATAGGCGTGAGCCACCGCGCCTGGCCTTCTTCCATTAATTTTTGAAAGTAGCTTTTGTCCACTTGCGATAGGAGGAGGATATTAGACATCACCCCCTTGATTGTGTTATTCAGAAAAGGAAGAGACCCTCTTTCATACAGAGAGGAAATGTATAGAATTAAAATTTTTGCTACATCATGTGACCAGGTAGTGTTAGCAAGGGGAAAAACCCACATGAATAAATAAGGTTACCAATATAATAGAAAAGAATAAGGTAAAATTACTGATACAGGAATAAAATACTGGAATAAAGGCATCTTTACCATGTGTATTAGGTTAGGGAGAGCTGCTTAAAATATCAGTCTCAAAATTTCTGTGGTTTAAATGAGAGAAGATTATTTCTTGTTCACTTAATAGTCAAGTGTGGGTTTTCTTTGTAGGTGGGGTGGCTTTCCTGTATGTACGTGGGCTTTAGGGTGCAGGCTGCTTTCATTCTGTGGCTCGGCGATCCCATAGCAGCGGTTCCCAACCTTTTTGGCGCCAGGGACTGGTTTCATGGAAGACAATTTTTCCATATTTGGGGGGGGGCATGCAGCTCAGGCGGTGATGAGTGTGCTGGGGAGTGGCTGTGAATACAGATCGTTTCCCTAGCTTGCCTGCCGCTCACATCTTATGCACCCCCCCAAGTTTCATGGGAGACAATTTTTCCACAGGGGGTAGGCTGTGGGGTGGCAGCGGCAGAGCTCTGTGGCCCAGTCCCTAACAGGCCATGGACTGACTGGTATCAGTTTGCAGCCTGGGGATTGGGGACTGCAGCCTTAGGGTCTTGCAGACCTCTGTATTCAGCCAGAGTGGGGGAGAGATGGTGGAGAAAGAATTGTGCTAAGAATAAAAGTCCTGTTGCAGAAGGGACTCTGCTCACATTCAATTGGTGGGACCTTCGTGTGGGAGTTCCACTTAGATGTAAGGGGGCTGGGAAGTGTAGTCCCTGGCTGGACACTTGTCCCATAGTACCAGCTCCACAGGATATGGGGGAGCATGGGTTTTTGGTGGATAGCTAGGTAGCCATCTCTGCTGTCCTGTCTCCTCAAGGATAAGACCAGAATAGTTAATTGTTCATTAATGGGGGACAATTTAGCTTATGTTAAGGTGCTAATTATTTTAAGTGGTGAATTTTTGTAGGGAAGTAAGTTTAGATTTATAATTGAATGGCATTTTTGGCCTCCTTTGCTAATACTTGTGTGATTTGTTTTAACTTTAATTTCCTTATACTTTATAGTTAGGTCACCTCTCAGTGAAACTTAGAAACTACCATATTTACATTGATTTTACAAACCACTAAGAAAAAAGCTGTCGAACTCTGATGTGCCACTGGTTGTTAACGTTGATTACATTTGATTTAACCTCTTCTTCCATCTTTTTTCTCCTTCCTCTTCCCTCTAGTTTGAAATTGGCACAATGGAAGAAGCTGGAATTTGTGGACTAGGGGTGAAAGCGGATATGTTGTGTAACTCTCAGTCAAATGATATTCTTCAACGTCAAGACTCAAATTGTGGTGGCACAAGTAACAAGCATTCCTTGGAAGAGGATGAAGGCAGTGACTTTATAACAAAGAACAGGAATTTGGTGAGCCCAGCGTACTGCACACAAGCATCAAGAGAGGCAGTTCCTGGGCGAGAAGCTCGAACAGACCCCCCTGATGGTCAGCAAAGTTCAGAGTACAGCAGGAACAAAGAGAAAACCTTAGGTAATAATCTCCGTGCAGTGGTTGGGCATTTTCACATAGTGCTCATTCTCCTTGTATTTTCTGCAGCACAGGTGGTGAAGAACAGGGCCAGTTTGGAGGTGCTTAGCTAATGCACCCCTTGTCTTTAGTGAGGTCGGTCTGCTGCAGTTATGTGCACGAGGCGAAAATAACAGAGTAGGAAGCTTAGTTATTTCTCTCTGAATAATCAGAATTTGGCTTTCTGAAAATTTTGGGGCCAACTTACAAGTGGAATTTGACTTGCCTTGTTTGTATCTTTAACATATTGACTGCCACATTAGGAAAAATTTTTTTTTTCCTTGGGGCCATGGTGTTTTATTACGAAATAGAATAAAAACTTCAAAAACAAAATGATCCTTTCTAATTTAATGAAAAATTCATTATTTTTTATTGTTTTCTGTGTGTGAATTATGTGCAACTTGAAAAATAGTTCTTGTGGCTCCCAAGGTGAAGAGACATGTGAGTTACATATGCTTCATGAGGCCTCAGGCTCAAAACTAGCATGAGTTAAATACAAGTCACATGACAGTTAATATGTTTAGTATGACCAAAACTTGCTGTGAAAACTATATATTTGGTCAGTTTATTTCAAAATAGCTACAGAACTTTAGAGACAAAATAATGTTACCTGTGGTTCAGAAGGCAGTTTTAAGACTAGCTTTCAAGGGTGTATGTTTTTTCTCTCTTGCTATGTTTGAGATTTAGGACTAAGAATGTGATATGCCTAAATCTCATGAATAAACTCTGAAATCTCTTTTCTTTTAGCCTTATTGGTTGGCCCTCAGTTTTTTATATGTATTATACCTAAGATTTACAGTGTTTGATTGGCATGGTTTTGAATGTGACAGAACATTGGAATTATCCTTATTAAGTCCATGTTTTGCTACCCTGGAAAATGTAAACATTTATAGGAATATGAAAGTAAATTTAATTCCTTACAAACAAGACAAATTTCTTTAAAATAAATAACCCCAATTGTATGTTAAAAGCAGATGGAGTGTTAAAAGGTTACATATAATGTTAACATATGACCAAGGTATGTACCTAAGAGGATTGAAAATGTATCTACACAGAAACTTGTACACAAGTGTTCACAGCAGCATTATTCATAACAGCCAAAAAGTGGAAACAACATAAATATCTGTCAACTGATAAATGGATAAACAAAATATAGTCTATCCATACTATGGACTATTACCCAGCCATAAAAAGGAATGAAACACTGACACATCTTATGTGGGTGAACCTTGAAAACATTATGAACACAAAAGGCCATACATTGTATGATTCCATTTTATATGAAATGTTCAGAATTGGCAAATCCATGGAAACAGCAAGTAGATTTGTGGTCGTCAGGGCTGGGGAGGATGGGGGAGTGAGGAGTAACTGCTAATAGGTACGGGTTTCTTTTTGTCCTGGAATTAGGCAGTGGTGATGGTTGCACAACTTTGTGAATATACTTTAAAAGGGTGAATTTTATGGTATGTGAATTCTATCTCAAAAAATAGATGGAGCTTGAGTTCTAAAATCTACATAAAATTGTAAGTTAAATTACAGTTATTTCTGATCATATTCAGTAATCATGTTTAATCATCTCTTAAAGGTCTTACTGGCCTTGTGCTAAATGAGAGAAGGTTTTGTTAATAAAATTTTATGTGGGTAGAAAAGTTTTCTTTTTTGAAGTTAGACTGTATACCAAATACCAAGGTCATTTTTAAGATCTATATTTTTAAATGAAATATCTTACATATAAGAGTGAACATTTTAAAAAATAAAAATGATACCTATCACACAGCTTAAGAAAAACATTATCACTTATTTTGCAATACCATTTGTCCTTTCCTATCTCAGCCACCTGCTTCTCCCTGCCAAAGTCCTTAAAATATTTTCCCTAAGGGAAGAGCTATCTTGTCATCCATTTATTTACACTAACCTTGGTTAACACACGGAATATACTTAGTAAACCATAAGAAAACCATAAGTTATTTCAATTATTCATAGGAAAAGGTACATGTCACTAGTGATTATGTGCGTCTCAGGGTGTAGGACCAACTGAAACTCCCTTTGAACGTGCTTCTGTGTTTGTACTTGGTTAGGAGGAAGCTTTTAAAAATACTCTCTGCCCTTTGTAACTTGCCCTTTGTCTTAACTTGGACATCAATGATTGCCAAGGGAACTTTTAAGCCTTCAACAAGAGTTCTTATAAATAGTTAGCAGTGTTAATGAGTAAGAAAAGAAATTTAGGCATGGGGAGGGAGGGGGTCTGTTAATCCAGAATTTAAAAACAGCTTTCTTAATTGATCTGGTAAATCCCTTCTTTCTAATTATAGGCATAAATTTATTTCCTTCTGGATGTCAGAACATGGGAAGTGTTAATAGAATTTACAGGTTAGATTTGATCTCATTCTTCTTTCGGGACTTATTTCTTGTTAATTATCAGGAAAAGAAGTTTTATTGCTGATGCAAGCCCTAAACACCCTTTCAACCCCAGAGGAGAAGCTGGCAGCTCTCTGTAAGAAATATGCTGATCTCGTGAGTATTAAATAAAGGGTGTGAGGGTCATATAAAATACAGCGAAATGTCTGTATGCTTGATAAATTTTAAGTGCAATTTTGATACAGATTTAAATGTAAAATTATTTATTCCAAAATTGAAGGGAAGACTGATTTCTTGGGGATTTTATTGGTTGCATAGTTTTATGAGGTAGTAATATAGAAAACATTATAATGCTAAGATGTGGCATTAGATTTTCTAAAACTCAGTTTTAGAACATTTCTAAGTCAGCCTTTTGATTGCTGTGTTGTGATGCCTTAGGTGCCAGTCATTTGGGGTGTAGTGGTTCCTGTATTTAACTTTTCCTATGGGAATTCTAGAGATCACAGCTCTGTTTTGATTGAAATTGTGAATTAGATGAAATAGTCTGCTAAAACAATACTGTGTCTCAGGAAATATATTTAGCATCTACTATGTGCCAAGCATTCTTTTTTCCATTTTCCAAAGAAATTGACCTCATTGGAGTTTGTTCTGGGCCTATGTTATTTCAAGTAGTATTAATTTTTTTTTTTTTTTTGAGACTCTTCTTGCTCAAGACTCTTCTTGCTCTGTCACTGAGGCTAGAGTGCCGTGGCATCAGCCTAGCTCACTGCAACCTTAAACTCCTGGACTCAAGCAATCCTCCTGCCTCAGCCTCCCAAGTAGCTGGTACTACAGGCGCATGCCACCATGCCTGGCTAATTTTTTTTTTTTATTTTTAGTTGCCCATCTAATTTATTTTTATTTTAGTAGAGATGGGGGTCTCACTCTTGCTCAGGCTGGTCTCGAACTCCTGACCTCAAGCAGTCATCCCACCCTGCCTCCCAAAGTGCTAGGATTATAGGTGTGAGCCACCACGCCCGGGCTAAGTAGTATTAATTCTGTTTTTGGAATTATGGAAGCAGTTTCAACCTGGAAACTCTGCCATCCTATTTAAATTGAAGAATGGAAAAGTCATAGCACCCTTTGAAGGAAGAGTTGTGGGAAACTTAGAATAAGTGGTTCTAATATAAATGCTAAAATTATTATCTTTTGTGAAATACTTAGGTGAATTATTATAGTTTTTATGTATTTTCATCTTTTGTTAAAACAGTTATTCCATATCATAAACTATTACTTTTTATCAATGACCAGCTCTAAAAAAATTATATTTGTTTATTACTTAAAGAATGACAGTTACTTTCCCTTATTTTATAAAGTGGCCCAGGTATACCTCACTGAGCTGGCATTCAGTAGTCCAGCACCTTCTATTTAGAGTAGCAGGAAACCCTGTGCATCAATGAAAATGGCCCAGAACAGTCACAAATGGAAAGATGGAAGAACACACAGTATGGTTGGGTTGCTGGCTTCAGGAAAGGAATGCTTTCATAGGTTGTGGAAGCCAGTCCCTATTGGTGCCATTCCTCTGAGGAGAATTACGAAAGAAGTAGTGGATAAAGAAGACATGAACAAAAAAGGGAAAAACAAAAATAGAGAAAAACATAAAAAAAAAACCAGAAAAAGCAGTATATAGAAGGTTAGCCACCTGACCCAGTGATACACAACAGCAGACAGTCATGAATGGATTAGGAGAAGAACAAATTGTCCAGACTATGGATCACACTTTAGGTAGCAGGGGTCTAGGGTGTTTTGTTTGTGGTTTTTTTTTTTTTTTGAGACAGAGTCTCACTTTGTCACCCCTGGTAGAGTGCAATGGCTTGATCATAGCTCACTGCAACCTCAAACTCCTGGGCTCAAGCGATCCTCCTGCTGAGTCTACAGACGCATGCCACCACACCCGGCTAATTTTTTCTATTTTTGCACTGTAACTGGGATTGTCCATCAGGGAGACCTTGTGGCCACTACCTTCACCAGAGCACATGAGCTCATGAGATTGTAGCATTTTGCTTTTAGCAGTGGATACCATTAACTTGATCCTTAAGTGCTTTATAATGCTATTCTTTGCCATTCTTTAGTCAATTTGTGTAGATTATTTTAGTGGTAATGAGAAATCTTAGTATCTGTTTGGGTAGGTATATTCTCCTTACTTTTTTCATCTGCAGTATCTTGGCTATTCTTGGCCCTTTACTCTCTATAAATTTTCAGTTCAATTTTGTAGTTCCATGGTGGGTAGAAACACCATTTGAGATTTTGAAGAGCATTTCATGGAATCTATAGATGCGTTTGAGGGAGAATTGCCATCCTCATATTAACAGAACTTAAAAAGTAGTTATCCTTATGGAAAAAAATGAAATTAGATCATTATATACCATATATAACAATTAATTCCAAAGAGATTAAGGGTTTAAGTGTCAGATTAAGCTTTAGAATTTTTGGATATTTCGATTTATTAATAGGTAAACATTTTTCCAGTCTTGGGTTAAGGAAGGATTTCTTTCAGCACAAAAAGCACTGTCAGAGAAAAGATTATACAAATTGGCTTTATGGAAATTAAGACTTTCTCTTCCTCAAAAGACACCTTAAAAGAAAGTGAAAAGACATTACAGACTGGGGAGAACATATTTCCAACAAATATAATCAACAGAAAATTTAATATCAAGAATATCTAAAAACATTGATATGAAAAGGACAAATAACCCTATAGAAACCTGGGCCACAGGCCAGGTGTGGTGCCTCACGCCTGTTACCCTAGCATTCTGGGAGGCTAAGGTGGGAGGATCGCTTGAGGTCAGGAGTTTGAGACCAGCCCGAGTAAGAGTGAGACCCCGAGCAAGAGTGAGACCCCGTCTCTACTAAAAATAGAAAAATTAGCCAGGTGTGGTGGCATGCGCCTGTAATCCTGGCTACTTGGGAGGCTGAGGCAGGAAAATCGCTTGAGCCCAGGAGTTTGAGGTTGCTATGAGCTTGGCTGATGCCACGGCACTCTATCCCAGGTGACAGAGTGAGACTCCGTCTTAAAAAAAAAAAGAAAGCTGGGCCACAGACATGAAAGGGGCATTTCATAGAAGTAGAAAAACAAAGATACAAAGATATCTTAGAATCATAAACATACGAAGAGATGTTTCACCTTATTAGTTGTCAGGGAAATGCAAATCAAGACCACAATGAGATGCCATTTTTTGTCCATTGTAGTGGCATAAATTAAGAAATCTGATCATAACTACATTTTGGAGAGGCTGTGGCTCTACGTTATCTCTTACACATTGCTGCTGGGAATATGAATTTGCCAGCCACTCTGGAAAGCAGTTAGGCATTGTCATGTGAATTCAACATTTAGAAATCACTACCCAGCAACCCCACTTCTAGGTTTGCACCCAAGAGAGATACTTGGCATGTACATACCGGGAAACACGTATGAGGATGTTCATACCACCATGAGTAGTAACAAAACCTGGAAACAGCTCAAATGCCCATTGACTTAAGAGAATGAATTAATAAAGTGTTTTTTTGTGTGTGTGTGGTATGTTTTGAAAAAGTAGAATATTGTATAGCCTGTGGGACAGATCTGGCTGAAGTCTGTTTTTGCAAATGCCCATGGTTTTATGTTTTTAAGAAAAAGTTTACTAACCCCTGATGTATAGCTACATGCCAACAATTTGGATGAGCCCTAGCAACGTAATCTCGAGTTGTGCTGTCCAAGATGGTAACTGTTAGCCACATGTGGCTATTTAAGTTAAATTAATGTAAATTAAAGAAAGTAAAAAATTCAATTCCTGGTAGACATGCCTGGGTTCTAATCCCAGCATTGCCACTAGCTGGCTAAGTGACCTTATGCAAAGCATTTTATGTTCTTGCATCTTATTTGCTTATGCATCTGTAAGAGAAACAAAAAGGTTTGCATTTAATATTCACTAAAAAGAATAATTCAATTCCTCAGTTGCACTGGCCACAATAAAGTCAAAACAACTAAAACCAAAAAGATTATTATTATTTTTACAACTACACACAGAACAAATAAAATAACAAAAAGGAAAAGCAAAGGCATAATGAATACGGGATTCAGGATTGTGGTGACCCAGAGTCAGGGAAGGCAGGGGAACTACAAGCCCAGGTGAAGTCACTGCTAACGTGAGCAGAACCTGTGCTGCCACCCACTAGTAAGGTTACTTTACAACATCATTATACGAAAACTGGTTTTTCCTGCAGGAATTTCAGTAAAGGTGTTTTTAATATCTGTAAGTGTATTGCCTGTAAGGTTGCCTGATATGTTTTGATGGGCCACAAGATGTCACTCTTGCTCTTGAAATTGTGACTCAGCAACATTTCCTTCTTCAGTAGAAGCTTTATTGAAAGGTCAGTGAGGCTGCCATCTTATCTGTTAATGTTGATTTCACCTTGAAATAGACTCATTTGCTCCAAACCTAAAATTGCAGCAATTTTCTCACACACAAAGAACCCTGAGTGCTGCTTACTGAGTTCTGAATTCTGATGACTGCTTCAGTACAGTAGTAGCCTGTGGGTGTTTTTTTAGAATAGTAACACTGGGTGTTGATTTCCTAAAACATTAGTTTTTTTGTTTTTTTTTTTTTTAAAGAGACAAAGCACAATAAACCCATATTTTATATTTGGATTTCAGCGGGTCTTGTAATAGGAAATAGTCTAGCTAATCACCCAGCAAACAGCAATTCAGGACATGCCTGGCTTTAGAACTGACTTAACCCTGGTCTTCAACATTGGAGTAGGTCTCAGCTAGAACGAGGGCTAGTTCATTTTCCAGAGGGTTAAGACCAGAACACTCGGGCAGTGTTGCCAGTGGACCTTAGGAAACTTCTGGGGCAGGAGGCATCCAGTTGAAGGGCATTGTCAGTTCAAAAAGCATAGGATTGTAGCTGGAAATTGAGGAGCCCATGTTGTCTGTTGAGTCATTGAGTTGAAACCAGGAAGAAGAGCTGTATGTAGGCAAGTTGGTAGAAAATCAAGAACCCCAGGGGATGGCAGGTCAATATGGAAGTTAAGAAAGCCAGTGATTCAGGCTTCTAGGTTTAAATCCCCACCTCACCCAATGCTAATTATGGAATCTTGGGCTGATACATTTCTTCTTCTATAAAACATGGATAATATAGAGTTGTTGTGAAAATTAAATAGATCTAAAGTGTTAAAAAAAGATTTAAGATTTATTTTTCCTACCCTAAAGTTGCTCACTTTTCTATCACAACTGGAAAAGAGAGAAGGTTGGCAGCATAACATGGCATGAAACAATTTAAATGTTATACCACATTTATTTGGCTTTTTGAAAATGTGTTCCTTAGCTGTTGTTATAATTCTTTTAGCTATAACTCTTAAGGCTTTTGCCATACTTCCTAAATGTAAAGTGCTTGTTAATTTTAGCTGGAGGAGAGCAGGAACGTTCAGAAGCAAATGAAGATTCTGCAGAAGAAACAAGCCCAGATTGTGAAAGAGAAAGTTCACTTGCAGAGTGAACACAGCAAGGCTATCTTGGCAAGAAGCAAACTAGAGTCTCTTTGCAGGGAACTTCAGCGTCACAATAAGACATTAAAGGTTAGTTGGTTCATTTTTCTGTTTTTGGGGAGAGATTAACTTAGCTGATTTATAATCACCATGTACCTATTTGAAATAAATTCTTGTCTCTACTGAGAGACAGATAATGCCTTGCTTTCTCTTTTGCTTGGGCTGATGCCACATGTGAAGTCATTTTAAATGAAAGACCAACTGTTACTACGTAAGTTTAGGTTTCCTGTTCAAGGAAGAGCTCCTTAGTTACCTCATACTTGGTCACAGGGAGTGTAGATGGGACTGATGTTTATGCCTACGGCTCTGCTGCTTAGAGCCACGGCTTAGGAAGCTGAGAGTTGCCAATTTTCTGCTGACCACTGATGTAGCTGATCACCAAGTAGGAAAAGCTGCTGTAAAATGAGAAACTAGTTACACACTTGAGTTAAAGTGAGTTTAAGAAGGGAGAACTCCTGCTGAACTCTTGGGTGGATGTTATGGCTGCATTGCCTGAGTCCCACTCCCAGCTATTCTGTGGCTAAATACTTTTAGAATGGCACTTACACCTTGGCTGATTATAAAGAAAGAGGGAAGAGGTACCCAAAGATTAGTTGGTATCACCAGGGGAAGAGGGAAAAAGAGCAAAGCCACAGGAAGGAGCAGTCTGTGAGAATGGGCCGGGCCTGTCCTTGTGTACAGTTGTATATGACTTTGAGCAGAATCTCTGATCAAATACCTTCCCACCCCCCAAAGAAATCCCCAAGGCCCTAGAATATAGGAGCACTCTGAAAATGGATCTTTACCTGATGTGGGAGTCGTTATTTTCTTCTTTGCTTTTGAACCCTTGATTGAGATCTTAATTAAAGCAGAGTGGTATTGTTTTCCCATGGTAAATACCATGGGCTGATAATTATTTAGACATGTACAGGTCTTTTGACACTTGTATCCTAGCAAGAGTTGAAAGTGAGCTGCCTTTTTTTGAGACAGAGTCTCACTCTGTTGCCCAGGCAGGAGTACTGTGGCATCAGCCTAGCTCACAGCAACCTCAAACTCCTGGGCTCAGGTGATCCTCCTGCCTCAGCCTCCCGAGTAGCTGGGACTACCAGCATGCGCCACCATGCCCGGCTGATTTTTTCTATATATTTTTAGTTGTCCAATTAATTTCTTTCTATTTTTAGTAGAGATGGGGTCTCGCTCTTTCTCAGGCTGGTTTCGAACTCCTTACCTTGAGCGATCCGCCTGCCCTGGCCTCCCAGAGTACTAGGATTACAGGCGTGAGCCAGGAAAGTAAGCTTTTTAAAATAAGGATTGCATTTGTCCCTTGTAAGCTGCAAACTGGGGCAGTGTCTCTTCAGGCTGATCTAAGCTGATGCACTGCATGGCCAGCCAGGAGGGACAGTTGAGTGAACTTAGATAGTCACGTCGCGCTTACTGTACAGCAGGACGATGTGTGTGCGTCTCTGCGTTACTCTACTTAGGCAAAGGTGCCTGCTTTTACATGAGGGCCTTCTGGTCATACATAAGGGGCAACAAATGTACTTCAGAAGCAACGCGGCGGGGCAGCAGTAAATGAACCCACCTCGCGGCAGCTGCTTTTGTGAGCATCTTATCTTTAGATCTATGCCAGTAACAGAAATTATTTTGCATAATAAGGAGGAAAATATGCAGCAGGCACGAGAGGAAGAAGAACGACGTAAAGAAGCAACTACACATTTCCAGATTACTTTAAACGAAATCCAGGCCCAGCTGGAGCAGCATGACATCCACAATGCCAAGCTCCGGCAGGAGAACATCGAACTGGGAGAGAAGCTGAAGAAGCTCATCGAACAGTACGCGCTGAGGGAAGAGGTACCCGCGTTTGTTTCCACAGCTTCTCAGGATTAGCAAAATCTTCACCATTCACTACTAACGTAATGCCGCTGTCACGGGATCTTTTATAACTTTCATGTATGTATAGTGGAAATCAGTTGTTTAATAGAAAACAATCAGGTCCCACACCACCAGAATGACTAATTGCTGTCATCACTTAATGGCCCTGCAGTCACTGGATTTGGATACGTGAGGTAATTTCTAGGACACATGTTGAGTACTACTTTTTTTTTTTTTTTTTCTGAGACAGAGTCTCGCTTTCTTTCCCGGGCTAGAGTGCTGTGGCGTCAGCCTAGCTCACAGCAACCTCAAACTCCTGGGCTCAAGCGATCCTCCTGCCTCAGCCTCCCGAGTAGCTGGGACTATAAGCATGCGCCACCATGCCCGGCTAATTTTTTCTATGTATTTTTAGTTGGCCAATTAATTTCTTTCTATTTTTAGTAGAGACAGGCTCTCGCTCTTGCTCAGGCTGGTTTCGAACTCCTGACCTTGAGCGATCCACCTGCCTCAGCCTCCCAAAGTACTAGGATTACAGATGTGAGCCACTGCGCCCAGCTGCAGCCTAAATGCCCTCTTGGTAATAGTTTTGATCCCAAGGTTGTTGGGGAGATTAAGTAAAATGATATATAGTTAGTTCCTGGCATCTGTTTACATATGCCAGTTCTCACAATAATTGCAAATGTTTTCTATGGCTACTCCTCCTTGACTATTACTTCTATATTCCACCTAAAATTCTGAAATCCAGAAGTTAGTTTTGCAACTAATTTGATGGCAAATCCTGGCCTGACTTGATTGGAGGCTATTTTCACAATCACATTGAGTATGAATATTCATTCGTTTGTTGCAGAAACGTTAGTGTGCTTGATTTGAAGTGCTATTCCGGACTCCACTGGGATGTTATATAATATACAGCATCAGGTAGCATTTTACTTTTGTAAAATGTGAAAAATTCTTGATTCCAAGACACATCCAGCTTTAAGGGTTTAGGCCAAGGGACCTAAATTCACGTTGTTATCTGGTCCAGGCAATCTTGATTAGTTACAATGCTGCATAAGCATGCATGAATGCTGATAACTAGGGTTGTCTGCAAAGCTAATGGCTTCTTTTGGGTAAGTGGCTAGATACGACTGAATCACCACGATTGTGAGCCATAATGAAAAAGTTGTATATTTGAAGCTCTTTCAATGGGGGAAAATAACATGTCAATTTAGGGCATGTATTGATCTGAATTTTCATTGATTAGAAATATATCAGAAGCTGGAAAGAATAAAGTTACTCTTCATAAGAAGAGGTTGATGTGTCATAGTGCTAGATGACATGAGTTGAGATGACATAAGCCTCCTTCTGATTTCACCTCATGGTTGTCAGGGTAGGACTGCAGCTGCATTAGTGAGGAAGAGATGAGCGGTGGGCAGCCTCTCAGCCCTGGGTTGCAAAGGAGTTTCCATGCCTTTTCCCATGCAGATAGCTTTGCAAATTCAATCTACTAACATTTTATTATTTTTATTTATTTTTTATTTTTTTGAGACAAGAGTCTCACTCTGTTGCCTGGGCTAGAGTGCCGTGGCATCAGCCTAGCTCACAGCAACCTCACACCCCTGGGCTCAAGCAATCCTTCTGCCTCAGCCTCCTGAGTAGCTGGGACTACAGGCATGCGCCACCATGCCCGGCTAATTTTTTCTATATATTTTTAGTTGCCCAGCTAATTTCTTTCTATTTTTAGTAGAGATGGGTCTCGCTCTTGCTCAGGCCGGTCTTGAACTCCTGACCTTGAGCAATCCACCCGCCTCAGCCTCCCAGAGTGCTGGGATTATAGGCGTGAGCCACCACACCCGTCCTAGTGTTGCTTTTATATTTGAGATGCAATTTGGTATGTTACATACAAAAAAGTAGTAATTAGGTTTAATTGGAGGGGCTTACATTGGTTCATAATCTGTAGATATAATACAGATTCTAATACATTTTTAAAAATAAGTCCTTCTCTCTCTCTTTTCCTGCCTGCTCCCTGCCACCTCTCTCCAAAATGTGACTTGAAAACTGACGATGTCATAGTCTATAGAATAATTGACATGTTCTTTTCCCTTTTCCTTATAGTGAAGAAAGTTACAACGTCAATGATTATTCCTTAAGAGATCAGCTATTGGTGGAATCTTGTGACAATGAAGAGCTTAATTCTTCTCCAGGAAAGAACAGTTCCACGATGCTTTATTCGAGACAGAGCTCTGCCAGTCACCTCTTCACTCTGACAGTCCTTAGTAACCATGCAAATGAGAAAGTGGAAATGCTGCTAGGAGCTGAGACGCAGTAAGTATATGTTAGGAGTGGATTTCAGCATATCTGATGTCTGTCTCCTCCCCCTAATTGCCCTTGGTCTGCAGACTCCCTAAAACCAGTAGCTACTATTTGTTTTTTTTGTTGTTGTTGAGCACCTATTATGTGCCAAGCACTGCATCTGGTGCTTTATACAAATGTTGTTTTCATTGTGATCCTCTGGTTGTTGTTATTTTTGTCCCTGTAAATCCTGATAGATGCATTATGCTTTAGGTGATGTGGGTTTCTTTTTTTTAATAGAGTAGTTGAAAAATCATTTTAGTTTTTTCATTAACAAAAATATATGACCCACCAGCCTCAGGGAATATGACTCAATTGGTGGTTTTGAGTCTAGGCCACAAGTTTTCTTAGATAATGGAATTAAAGTCATTTCTCAGTCACCTGCTTTCAACCAGACAGCAGAAAGCTCAATGATTTCTGTCAAAAGAGCTACTGAGTTTAGGAAAATGTGTTGATGAATCCTCTTTCCAATCCAGAGTGTATGCAGAGGCAGAACAGGCATCCTGCAGTTTGACCAGCAGTTAGTGTGCAGTCAGTCCTCATGTCAGGTTTTAGTCTGAAATGTCGGCTCTTGGTGCACTCGTGGCCAAAGAATGACCAGACACTCCAAAGTTAAGCAAGCATGAAAATGAGGTTTATTGAAGAGAGAGAGATAGGATTATAGGGCAAGAGGAAGACATAGGTTTACAAAGCATGATGCCTATGCCACGGATGACGACCGGACCCGCTGTCACACTAAAGGGAGAGCAAAAGGAAAGGAGAAAAGAAGGACTAGGTAATGGTCTGTGTCTTGTTTTATAGTGCCCGACTGGAACTTCCTTGTGGCTCAGATGTCACCATGGAACCACTTTGATTGGACAGTTGGGAGTCACATTACCTGAGCCTTAACTATGCATGCAGGTTGTTGTAAATCACTTTCCGGACTTTATGGTACCTATGCTGCTTGGCCCGGGAGCTAGAGAGCCCTCTGCATTCTTTTGCAGCTGGCGTGCCAAGTTCTGATTGGCAGATTCATAGGGTATTCCCTCCACCCCAGGTATGGAGAATTAGGGTGGGGCAGGATTAAGATAGGGGTAATAGTACCCACTTTTGTCCCTAGGAGACTCAGAATCCCTTGATATCTACCTAACACTCACACGGGATGATGGGGGAGGGTTTGATTTTTGAGTTTACCCTAGTGATTTTTTGGTCCATTTAGAAATAATTATCAATTTATTTATTTGGGAACCTGGGAACCTCCTCTTGTAACAATTACCATGAGTAGATATTAGCTTGGGTCAGAGGGTGAAACAATGGAGGGAAAGGAGAAGCTCTCTAATTTTTTGTCCTCTCGTGTTCCTACATATGTCTCCTGGCCACATCTGCCAAGGTTCCCATGTGGTGTGGTCAGAATGGATCAGCAGCTGGTAAAACACAACCTTAAGATGGTAACAAGATCTTAGAAAAAGTTATCCCAGAGAGATATCTCTACAGCCTCTTGCTCTGTTGCCCGGACTAGAGTGCAGTGGTGCCGTCATAGCTCACTGCAACCTCAGACTCCTGGGTTCAAGTGATCCTCTTGCATCAGCTTCCTGAGTAGCTGGGACTACAAACCTACACCGCCATGCCCAGATAATTTTTATTTTTATTTTTTTTCTGGAGATAGGGTCTCACTATGTTATCTAGGCTAGTCTTGAATTCTTGACCTCAAGCAATGCTACTTTGGCCTCCCAGAGTGCTGGGATTATGGGTGTGAGCCACTGCACATCCTGGCCAATGTCTCTACTTTTTAAGAGTGATTTTAACAGCGCTCCTGGGTCATTAAAGAGAATGTTTAAAAAAAATTATTCAATGACACTTGTTAAAGCAGAGTAAGGCAGTCTTTATTCAGGACCATCACAATAGGTATGGGGACCACTGCAACAGGGTCTTGCAGTGGGGAAGAAAGACAGGGCCCAACTCTGAACACAGCATGGGCAAGTGGGAATTCATAGCCATGGAGCAGTGAGCGGGTCAGTGGATGGAAAATTACTAAGAGGAAACATCAGGGTCAAGGAGGACTCTGGCCAAACCGAACTATCAGGATTCTTACTGAAGACAGGCCAAGGTGTTCAGATGTCACCTGGGTGGCAAGAGGGATGGAAGATGAGTAATCTGATCAGATATCAAGGATGAGGGATGTGGAAGTTCTTGCTAAACTGACTTATCAGGGTTCTTTGCTCAAACTGGGTTTTATGAGGAAGCGCACAGGTGGGCCTAGGAGAAGATTGAGAAGCCTGACTGTAGTTTGGCCAAGCAAAGAATCTTGCCAAGAGGCATAAGAAAAATGTGAAAATTACAAGACATCCACATAAAATGTTACATGATCATCTCATACCTTTTGGAACTAGAAATGATACTTCAAGGCTGACAAAAACCAAGAAGGACAGCTTGATGTGAAGCTATAGAATATTCCAAATGAGGCCGGGTGCGGTGGCTCACACCTGTAATCCTAGCACTCTGGGAGGCCGAGGTGGGCGGATTGTTTGAGCTCAGGAGTTCCAGACCAGCCTGAGCAAGAGCCAGACCCCATCTCTACCAAAAATAGAAAAAATTAGCCAGGCATGGTGCCGCATGCCTGTAGTCCCAGCTACTTGGGAGGCTGAGGCAGGAGGATCACTTGAGCCCAGGAGTTTGAGGTTGTTGTGAGCTAGGCTGACACCATGGCACTCTAGCCCGGGCAACAGAGCGAGACTCTTGTCTCAAAAAAAAAAAAAAGAATATTCCAAATGTACCTGATTGTTAACCAAGAGAACAAATAAGAAAAGGAGCTTCACATTCATGTGTGTTTATAAAACAAAGAAATGCCTTTCTTTGAAGTCCCAGAGTTTTCCCCTCACATTGCTGAAATGCCCTCACCACATCCCAAGTGTGCCCCCTGTGTTTGCTGCTCTGGGGAGGAGAGCTTGAGTGGATGTGTCACTTGCTGGTCTGAGAAGTGACCAGCAAGAGACACACACAGAGCTGGCACTGAGGGAGGACATTACTTGAACTCTAAAAGTGATTTAAACTCTTTGGCCAGTGAAAACACAACTAGACTTATTGATGCAGGGAAACTTCTCTTAAAAACAAAATTTAATGTGTCTGAGCTTTGGATTTTATATGACGTTAAGCATGAGAAAGATTTAAACACTTTGGAGATTAGTACTTGTCCAGACATTCTAGAAAATTCTCAGAAACTCTGAGAGACTTCCCTTTCCTCATATAGTTAGTAATGGTTGAAAATGTTGTTGGTTTTGTCTTGTGTTTTCTTTTTTCCCTGTTTGCAAGGATTGTTTGTTCTTTATTCGGGCCTTGCCAACAACATGCAGAGTTTTTCCTAACTGTTTCGTTCATAATTTATATAATCTCACTATTGTTTCTTAGATTATTCAGAGAGAATAGGAAGTAAACTGGCACGTCTAGTTCTTTTCACACTGAGGCTAGATCCTTTCCTGGGACATTCTGTAGCATTTGTTTCGCCCTCTCGCCTTTTAATCTTCCCATAGACTGAATGGATGTTGGTTTCCTCAACCAGACATGTTCTCAGAATATTTAATTATGTCACCCGTAAACCCATGGGTATGACTCATATCTGCAGTTCTTTAATTAATATCAAGAGTACATTCCAGAAGGGGCAGAGGTCTCGTTGGGTACAGAAGGAGTGACACTCTCATTCTTTGCTCTCTTCCTGCCCCTGCCCTCAGTTGCAGTTGAGAAGTAAATGGCAAGTGCTTATGTGACATAAGATAGCATTGGTGTTGAAAGAAAATATATTACAGCCGAAGATCACTTTCCTTAAAAACATAATCGGCTATTTAAAAGCCTAGCGAATCGTCACATGCTGTGTTTAGAAGTACGCAGGTCGGCTCTGGGCTACCTGGATTTGATCAATCAAAGTTTTGTTCTGTGTAGAAAGTGTTCTTTGCTTCTAAGATTTGTGAAATGTATCGATGAGTATATGTTTTTTAGGTTTTCTCTTTTATGTTTTATTTGGTTAATGTGGTCCATTGGCAATCTAGCTGAGAAAACGAGGTTTTCACTACCACGCTGGCCTTGAGTAATTGCCGAACTTCAGACCAGTCAGGTGTGTCCTTTGGCTACTTATTCCTTGACCTGAAAAAGAATAGGTGCCACACCTAAATATTAATATTTACCTTCTTTGAGAAACTATTGTCAGTAGAGGCCACCTGGGGATATAAAAAATGTAAAATCAGCAGTAGGAGGGGTACAGCTGTTTAGCACAAGGAAAATTCAGCTTCATAAGACAGTGAAATTGTGGAAGAACAGATCCATGGCTTTGATGACATAAAGAACGCAGACATGCTCACCAAAAGGAAATGGGGCAAACACTTAGTGAGCATCTGGGAGGTGCCAGGCACTGAGCCAGGTATAGAACGTAAAGAAGGGACCCACGAGTGCTCCTAGAGAAGGACAGAATTTCAGAGCTGAAGGAAGCATATAGGTAAGGTGCCTGGACATCTGTATTTCCCCAGAATCAATAGTTCATGTCTGTTATGTTAGCAAAATTATGAATAGCACTCTCTTTGACTCTCAAAATGTTCTTGTTTAGACAATAAAATATGTGATAACTCTAATTATATATAATTATAATATTATAAAATAAATGTAAAACATCATATATAATTATAAATATGCACATATAATGATATACATAGCCCAACTCTCTTATTTTTCTCCCCATGTAAAATGAGACTCACAACAGCGAAGCGATTTGCCTCAAGCTGTATAGGAAGTGAGTTATCGTCAAAGCTAGAACTAAACCTGGCCCTCCTGATGGTGGGTCCAGCCCTCTTTCTGGTAACAAATTTTAATCTTCTTACTGAGAAGCTGTCTGTTCTACCCTGACCCAGCTGCTCAGTTTAGCCTTCTTCTGAATTTGGAAATCCAGAAGTTTTCCAGGAAAACTCCAGGAAGTCAGTTGCTATAAAGTGTGGAAAACTACTAAAATAGGGAATATTTTTGATGTCCATAGACTCTAAAAAGGAACAAGTTTGTGGAAACCCAGATAAGTTTAGGGCATCATATGGTGCCCATCAATATTTTATAATTAAATATTAAATAGATATTGGATCCTAAGAATTATTTTCCACTTGAAACTTCCTTTTTGTTCCTTATGTTTTTCCCACTTCCTAGAATGCCCTCTCTAGGCCTCGTTGGATTGCCAGATGTCTCTTCTCTCAGGGCCCACGTCAGGTCCGTTGTCTGCCAAGGAGCCTCTCAGTACTGCTCGCAGCCGTCTCGTCTCTGAGAATTCCGTGTATGTCACTTGTTAGCTCATGTTTCCCGTCATGTTTTCTGTCTAATCTGCCCTCCACTGCCTTACTCCTGACTCCCAACCCACTCTGAAGTCTCCCTCCTTCCCTTTACAGAACTTCTCAAGAGAGTGGCCTTTTCTTCATTTATTAATTAATTCAGTGAAATTTTACCGGGCACCTACCTCCTGTCAAGTGCTATTCTAAGAGCTAGGGTGTGTCAGTGAACGGTACAGAAACCAGATCCTTGCCTTTCGGTTTATATTCAAGTGAGGAACCTGTCCCCCTGTGCTTCCTGCCCTCGGGGAGGGTGACTAGGGGTGGAAGTGAGCTTCTGCCAGTCAGCCTGGGCAAATGGCCTACAGTGAGCTGGACAGAGGGAAAACATTTCTTCTTGATCCAATTAAAAATGAAAAGATCATTTTGGGTATTGGTAAGTGCAGCGAAGACTGTAAAGCTGGTGTTGTGAAACGGAGTGTTAAATGTTGGGTGGCATATGTACTCCGACTTGGATGGGACAGAAGGACTTCTCTGAGGTGGTGACATTTGAACTGAGCCCTCACTGACTAGAAGGAGTCAACCCTTGGGAAAATGTAGGGTCTTCTAGGCAAAGGGAACAGCAAGTGCAAAATTCCTAAGGCAGCCAGGCATGGTGCCTTACACCTGTGATCCCAGCATTTTGGGAGGCCGAGGAGGGAGGATTGTTAGAGTTCGGGAGTTGGAGATCAGCCTGAGCAACATAGTGAGACCACTTCTCTACAAAAAAGTAGAAAAATTAGCCAGGCATGGTGGTACACACCTGTAGTCCCAGCTGCTTGGGAGGCTGAGGCAGGAGGATCACTGAGCCCAGGAGTCTGAGGTTGCAGTGAGCTATGACGATGCCACTACACTCTAGCCCAAGCATCAGAGAGAGACCCTGTCTCAAAAACTAAACACAAATGAACAAACAAAAAAACTCCTAAGGAAACAAGTTTACAGTTGTCAAACTTGGCTTGCACATGACAAATGTGGTCAGAGCAGAATAAACCAGAGAGAGGGCGGGTGGTCAGAGGGCAGCAAAGGCCAGATCATGTAACAGCAGAGTGTCCCAGTGCTGTCTGTGGCCATCAGACCTCAGACCGTTACCAGCCCTGCATGAGCAAGGGCAGTTAAAA